>WYDE02113164.1:0-11519 GCA_009867175.2 Adela reaumurella
GTCCGCCTTTGCACTGTATTTGTTTCTTTTTCATTTTCCTGTATGTTATGTCTTTTGTGCAATAAAGAATCTATCTAGCTCTGTTTGATTGTTCCTTGCTTGGGAGTATTTAAGAGTATGTATGGTACTTCTTTGAAATTTAGTTTAAGTACGTAACATAAAATAAGTGAAAGGATAAATGGCGAGCCTGGCCTGTAGGCTGCAGGCTGCAGCGCCAAGAACGCGGAGAAGAGGGCGCTCTCCTTGTACAACTCTGCTTTACTTTTTAATTGTTGAAATTACGTATAAAATCCTTGTTGATATATATTTTGAAGACAACTATTTATTTATCCAGTGTTATTAATGTCACAAAAACCGACTCCATGCTTTAGTTAGAGGAGCGTTAAATGGATTTAAATGTAAACTCAAACAATCGGCGATTTCTCAGTAACGGTTTAACTGTTTGTGTACAGTAGCCTTCTCGCTCACGTTTTAGTTAGGTCGTAAATGAACTTTACATTAGTGAAGGTGTAAAAAGTGGGTTTGTTTGTGGCTCCGAGTCGCGTCGCGCGCGACGCGAGGCAGATAGAGCACGGGGGCGAGAAAGGGGGCAGGGGCGGCGTGTCAAGATCACGTCGCTCATCAAACCGTAGGGGGCGCAGTGACGAGGGGGCGCGGGGACGATCCCTCCACGCACCCGCACCTCGTCCGACGCTCCACCACGCATGCTCCAATTATAATCTCTTTAGTGATGTTGGCAGTCGATTAGGATTTGCATTTTGATAGAGGCGCGCGCGCCGCGATACTTTACATACAGATTGGAGCCGCGTCCGCCGCGCCGCGGCCGGCTTCGTAGAATAATCTGGCACTGGAGGTATGTAATTAACGATGAGAAACTAATAGGAAAACGCGCTCCTCACTTTTAAAATTTTAAATAAGTACCTGCCTACTTAGCGAATCATCGAAAGCGTTGTCAGTAGTGTAATGCGGCTTATTTCGCGCAGTTGTCGCGGGGAGTTATTACAAATTTCCAAGTGTATTCTTACATATATGTCGAGTTAAAGCACTCGTACACGTTCTTTTAACTTCTTTATCTAAGATTATTTAATAAAATTGTACAAGTAGCGGTATTTTCTTTTGGCCAGTTTTTGAAAAGATTCATCGATAAAATATAATAATAGAATTGTTGCATTTTGGAATGGAAAGATGGAAAAAATAACCGATAAAATTTTATAAATGTGGTGTTATCCAATTCCATATCGCATCTCTTGTAGAGTGATTTATTTTTATTAGTGCATAATATATAATACTTACACTAATAAGTACACGCTCGTTAACTAAGTGACCGAGCACACTGCGGCTTGTGGTCTTGTGTTAGTCGCTAAATCTCCTCCGCTCAGCGTCCGATGTCCAGCTAGCTCCCTTTATCAGGTGCTCGACATCGGCGCAGCATTATCCTTTCGTCCTTGCGCGCGTGAGGTGCGCGCGCAGATCCTCGCGACGGCGCATCGGCGTCTCGGCTCCACATCGCGAGCGGGTAGCGAGCGCGCCTGACGTCCGTCCGCGTCTCGCCCTAACGCGCACGCTCGGTTGAACCGCCACTGCTTACACAACAGCACCGCGACGCGCCGCGCCCTCCGGACTCAGTGACAGTGTCAGTGCCGGTCGTTCAGTGAATATAAAAGGATAATTCTGTATCTGCGGAAGATTCTAACTTAAGGGTTGGTCGATCTCACTCTCTGCCGCGGCATCCGCCGCTGCGCTGTAGGGCGGGCGTCGTCGGAGCGACGACGGGCGGGCGGCGCGCCTCCCAACCGAGGCGAGCGTTGTCGTGCAACGGAGCAATATTTCCTACGACCTATTAAAGCGAATTCCATGTCCGAGTTTGGGCTCCTTATTGTTTTCTGCGTTTATTGTTTTCGGTAAAATTATAGAGCGAAATCTAGAAAGGGAGAGGGCAAGTTTTCCGCCTGAGGGGTGGGCGGAAGGCAGGGAAGATATTAATTTTAGTGATTGTCTTCTTGATGGTCGTTTAGCAGGATCGATACCGCAACCCCTTACCTCCGACCCTCGAACCGCGCCGCTCCCACTCAGCCCAGCAAACAACTCACTCGTATATACATACATACATGCTCAGTATACACTATCGCATGCTCTCGTTACTCTTGCATTAGTTACACCATACATATATAACAACTACAATCGTTAAATTTTATTTCGATTCACCAGAAGAGCTACCTCTTCTTATGAATAGAATTTACCTGATCTTATATTTTACTTATCCATCGTTGAATGAAACTTAAAGAGATGGGATCTTACGTTTTACTTATCCATCGCTAAATGGAAGTTAAAGAGGTAGGATCTTATATTTTACTTATCCATCGCTGAATGTAAGTTAAAGAGGTAGGATATTATATTTTACTTATTTATCACTGAATGAAATTTAAAGAGGTAGGATCTTATATTTTACTTATCCATCGCTGAATGAAAGTTAAAGAGGTAGGATATTATATTTTACTTATTTATCGCTGAATGAAATTTAAAGAGGAAGGATCTTATATTTTACTTATCCATCGCTGAATAAAAGTTAAAGAGGTAGGATCTTACATTTTACTTATCCATCGCTGAATGAAAGTTAAAGGGGTAGGATCTTATATTATACTTATCCATCGCTGAATGAAAGTTAACGAGATAGGATCTTACATTTTACTTATCCATCGCTGAATGAAAGTTAAAGAGGTACAGACATACATACATACATATCATCACTCACGCCGAATCCCGACAATCGGGGTAAACAGAGCAATCGGTTTTGTGCTGCAAGAACTCCGGTAAATTAAAGCACAACACCGACCACCACATTTCGCAAGATCTCGGACAAGATATCAAGCAGCATGTAAGGCACGAAGATCCACCTACTTCATGAATAAGTAGAAGTACCATTCCAAGATGAGAGGTGGCGAGCCTGTTGCCCTTTAGCACGGCATCTTGTCTTTATCCCTTAGTCGCCTTTTACGACATGCATGGGAAGACATGCAATGGGGTCATTATTTTAAGTACCGGCTTAACACGTGCGTACCTTCCATTAAAAACATTCCTTTACACTTTACATTCACACTGCTCTACTACACTCGCAAAAAATTTTGTAAAATAATTTAACAATATTACTCATAGCTATCGAATACTTACCCAAGTGCACATAGGTAAGTACTCATAGATTGTAGCGAATCTGATAATGTGGGATTTCTCTCGAGTGCTCGTCTCCGCGCGTCGGGGATTCCAAAGTATTGTGTCATGGCATGGCAGTGGCACATGGCATGCACGACAACAACTGACATAGTTTACCTCAGCCACTCCTCGAGATAGTTATTATCACATCGGCAATAGAAAAGAAACACCGTTCATAGTCATTTCGCGAACGCCATTTTGATTGCAAGAACGTTGTAAATTGCATAGGTATTTTCCTGTAGAACCAAAAGCACAGATTTAGTATGTTCCTATACAATTCTTCCTAATAGTGTGATTAAGGTAATGCCTGTGACAGGTATACTAAACATAATGTTTTCATAAATCGAGAGCCAGATGAACTCAAGATAATTATTTCGCTAATAGCTGTCCGTTTTTCGAGGAAACCCTAACAAAAGCGTATTAACTTATGTAGTTAGAGATAAGTATAAAAGTAATTAAAGCACAGTAATGTACATCTAAGTTATTGTAAGCTGCGAGAACGTCCATAATTAGTCCTAAGTCCTACCTAACTAATAATAATTACAAACCTACAAGATGGAAGCAACGTAGAATATAAATATTTATTTAATGTTGGGTTTGTAAAAATTCTACCTTTAAAATAAATAAAAGTAATTATGGCGTGTCAGTTATAAAATATGGTGTGTCAGATTAGCCGAACGGGCAAGAGCACGCCTCTCAAACGGGAGGTGCGGGTTCGATACCCACTTGGAGCACAATAATTTATAACTTTGAGAATTTGTGCTAAATGGCCGCTGACACTCCGGTGAAGGGAAACATCGTGAGGAAACCCACTTCTAAGAAGCCATCGTGGAAGTGTAAGACTAAAATCCTCTCATATCGTGTAAATTAGAGAGGCCTGTACCCAGCAGTAAGGCGAATAGAATAGCGAATAGAAGGCGAATAAATTATCTACAAAAGAATGAAGAAGAAAGAGAGATTGCCAAAAAGTATGGCTACTATAATTTTATAAATTAATATTAACCTTGATGCTACTTGATATCTTGTCCGAATACCTTGCGAAATGTGGTGGTCGGTGTTGCAGCACAACACCGATTGCTCTGCTTACCCCGATTGTCGGGATTGAGCGTGATAGATATATATGTACGCATTATAGAAAGCTGAAATTTCTGAAAGTAATTTCGCGGATTTATTTCAGCATTTACTTTATTTTATTTTGAGAAATACGGACAATAAATTGAAAAAGTGGACAGTAGTGGCTAGTTAGCAAGACGAGTAATTCTTAATTAAATTTGCACCTGCAACTGCATTAATAATATTAATATGTGTGTAGTTATATGTTCAATGAAAAAATATAATAGGTAACATTTTATATAAACCTAATCCATACTCCTATTGCACAGTCCTGAAAGTGTAAGAATTGTTTGTTAAATTTTGTAGAGGCACTTGGGTTTTGTATGAAACTAAACTTTAAAGAGTCTACGGAACCAGTATAATCCCATGACTAATTTTTCTCTTATGATGTTTTGGAGTGGATAAGTGACAAGGTAATCCTTTTATGACTTATGGCCAAATTACCTCTGCGCTTACTGTACACAGTGTGTACTGACTTCGTCGAGGTATTTTCCTTCACCGGAGCAAGTGTATTCGCGATGAAATGCACATTTATACGCAGACCTATTCACTACCTACATTGCTCGATCGAACCAGTGTCTCCTGCGAGGAAAAACTAATTACTTGCCACTGGGCTACAGCGCAGCTAATTTAGATGAAGCTATAGCGGAGATATTGAAAATTTACCTGTTGTTGTTTGCAGTAAGCAAACAACAACATGAAGGTATAAAAAAGGCTGAGGTAACTTAGCACTGAAGCTGTGTAAAATGCTTGGTACGCCAACTCGCGTGTACACACGAGCTGCTACACGCACACTAATACGTCGATGTCTGACAACCGACAGTCAGCACACAACGCCTCGCACGCACACATTTATATGGGACGGCCATTTGCCGGCTTCACATTTGATTAGACGAGACGATGTTTTTTTCAGATCCGTAGTATATAGGCAGGTTATAATTTTCCGACAAAACTAACGTTTAGAGACTCGACGCGACACAGAAGTTCGCAAAACAAAAAGTGAACTTTGTTTATTTATGGCTACAGAGTTTTTTTAGACAATAATTTATAAGATTGTGAATTTTTAGTTTTTATAAGCTGTAAGTTTCCTAGACATACAAATAAATGAAGTTTAATATTTATATATTAATACAACAATTGTATAGAATAAAATCTCGTTATAATAAATTTCTTTTTGATTCCATGTTATTCCGAAAATTAAAAAATACTGACTATAAAAACATTTAAAAACAGCGCGCTTAAGAGTATTACGAGGTGAAGATAAAATGCGATATTACGTGAAAGTACAAAAATAGATAGATAGATAGATATAGACTTTTCTGCTTAGCAGGAGGCGGACTTATTGCCGGCGGTAATCTCTTCCAGTCAACCTTTATACACTACAATACTTTCGTATTGTTAATGTATAGGTTTCCTCACGGTGTTTTCCTTCACGGAGGTGCATCGTAAAAATTACAGCAAATTGCAAAAATGTATCCCTGCTCAAATACTGTACGTTCCCTCCCTGGAGGTCGCCCAGTACAGTTACATCTCATCAATTTGCTTGCTGCAGCAAATCAGAGTTTTTGCAGGCGCATTAAAACTTAATGATGGGAATGCAATTAACGTAGGAGAATGCAACAAGTTCTCCTTCGCGTGCTCAAGCGAGTGTACAATGAGTATATAGAAAAAAACATAAATATATCCAACACATAAATTATGGAGGAAAGCTCTGGCATCTCAATTCTCAAGTTAAGTTTAAGCTAGGAGCTTTTCTCAAAATGAAAGAAACGAGCTTTCGCATTTCGACTGAAACCAAAAGAAATATATTGATATGAAAATATAGCTGACGAATGTTTTTAAGTTTACACTGTCATTCATCATACTGATTGAAAATTTTTCGGATTAACATTGGATGTGACTTACATAAGTCGACGTTTCGCCTGCTACGTCACAGGCTTCATCAGGAACACCGGAAATTCCTGGAGTAGAATTCCTGGTGCCCGTTGTACCAAACGTCAAATTTGACGTCTACAGTGTAAACTTAAAAACATTCGTCACCTATATTTTCATATCAATATTTTTTTTGGTTTCAGTCGAAAACGTCAAATTTGACGTTTGGTAGAACATCCACTGTTAATCCGAAAAATTCTCAATCAGTATAGGTGACGAATTCCAAGAATTTTTTATACTGGTTTACTGGATAATAGTATTCAGGAGCAGCCGGGGTAAGATATAGGTAAGTTACTCATACCGAGTCCAGAGTTAATAAAAAGCTTTAATTAACTAACTATTTTTTTTAAAAGCTCTCTGATTCATTATTTCCATCTGTACTTCCCGGTACACGAGGTTCTTCATACCTAGGCAACAATACTTATTAATAAAACGAAACTAATTTTGATTCTTGGAATCGAATACTGTGTGTGACAGTAGCGATCTGCCAGTCTCCCACCATTAATTCGAGAATATTCATAAACAAATAAAGTAAGGAATTTGTGTATGCAACCGAAGACGGACTAGCTACCGGTCTGCGCTGCGCGGGTGAAGGTATGGAGGTAGGGTGTGTGTGGAGGAGGCAGATCACGGCGTATGTGTCCACTCGGACACAAAGATGAAATTAATAAACATGACCACACGGGCCTCGCATTCACGGAGTCACGAGCGAGTCGACTCCGAGGCTCTATTGTACGAGATAGGAAATTATTTTTCATCGTTTATTCAAAACGAAGAGTTGTGGGACGCCTTTATAGGCTCGAATGAGCTTCGAGGCGTGTTGGGGCGATTCGTATGCCGTAGGCGCTCGTAAAATTCGTACGCTTCGTGGATTATGAGCTTTTAAGGAAGGTCATCGGCTAATAAAATATTTGAATAGAAGGCGTGTCGCTCCAACACGGTCGTCGGCGAACGTAAAATCTCAATAACGTTTAGATATGTTGTACGTGTAAGTACAGTGTTGCATCGCACATGTGGCAGCGTGTTCCCGGTTCCCACCGTCGCGAGTCGTCACCCTTCCGCCCGCAAGCTTGAGAAAAAACAGCAGTCGACGCGGACGGAGCGGCGTAAAAACAGCGGAGTTGTGCTCAAGTGCCGCGCATCTGGTGGCTCCGGCGCCGCGGCCGGTGCGCGCATCTGTAGGGTTGTCGAAACCTCCGTATAGCCGGCGCCGCCAGGCGTGTACCAGCTCCAGTACCCGGCTTTGCACGCGATAGATATGGGAATGTATAAAAAAATGTAAATGTATATAAAACCGAATGTCCATGGGCGTCGTTGGTCTCCTTCTGGGTGGCTCGCCGCCATATGTCGCGCTCTCAATAAAAAAAAAGATATCCCCCGCTCCCCTCTGAAATTCTCCGAATTGTCCCGATATTTTAATTTTGTTTACTGTCCATCACAATGTAAAATCGGACATGTAATGATGTACAGACTAAAACCATTGACGGAAAATTATTTAAATAGATACGGGTGAAAACTTAATTCAAATTGGTTCAGTGATTCCGAAATTTATCGCCAAAAGAAGCAACAAAATTTCTGACAAAATTCCGGTAACACCCACACATGGGGAGTCACCCACATCAGCGGGTCTATTTCTGGGAGTCTGTAGGTTTTGTTCAGCACTCAGAGCGCTCTCTGTTCTCCCTCTGTCACGACTGTCAGAGAGAGAGAATAAACCGCGCTCTCAACGCTTAAACAAAACCTACGGACTCCCCAGAATCTAGGCCCAGAATATTGCAATCGTGCCCACTGCCATAATTCTGAAGTATAATGAGATCTATAATGTTGAAGTATCATGAGATCTGTAATGTTGAAGGATCATGAGATCTATAATGTTGAAGTATCATGAGATCTATAATGTTGAAGTATCATGAGATCTATAATGTTGAAGTATCATGAGATCTACGCGTGTGTTGGAAAGCAGAAAAATGCAGTAAAATTTTATTAAACTAGTGAAATGAAATACAATTGGCTTTCGTGCAAACCACGGATTTGGGAACCCCGACGCTTAGGCGCCGGACGCCGGGTTTCTCTGATGTCTTTTTTCACTGTATTTGTGCTAATAAATAAATTTAAAAAAAAAAAATTATTAATTTTTTAGACACTTGGCGCCGTCGCGTCGGGATGGATTTTTGTGCCGACGACGCCCAAGAGCATTCGATTTCGTACGGGTCTGCGAATTCCGCTTCACGAAAATAAGAAAATTCAGCCAGTGCAGCTATTCCTATACAAAATAAGAATACCAAAACTCTTCATGAAGACAACATCACCCCGCTCTCCCGTCGGAGCTTTCGTTTTCTCAGTGTACAACCCTGATTAGTACTTATGTTAATGGTATAAAGAAGAGTTTGTAATTAGGGGAGTGGGTATGTGTGTGTGTTTGTACCATCATACAACGCCAACATACGCCCTCATAATATTATATGGCATGCGGGAAGGATGGAAATGGGCAAAGAGAACGCCAACTTTTATACATAAATCAATGGGCTTCTTCTTCAAATACGGAATACAAAAAAATATAGTCTAAATGACGCCTTCACATCAAAACAAATATTCATACATATTTGAGCGTTCCCAGTAGGTTTTTTTATTGTGAATGTGTAGATTTTATAGCTCATGAATAAAGAAATAATTGATTAATTTACATTACAAAAGTGGCCAATAAAATTTGTTGATCGAAATTAATCGAGCGGTTATCACCGTGACATTCTGTAGTGTGGGAAAGAGAGAGAGAGAGAGAGAGAGAGAGAGAGAGAGAGAGAGAGAGAGAGAGAGAGAGAGAGAGAAATCAAAGAAGAAAAAAAAATACTCCAAGACTCGAATCTATAAATGATTGGTGATATCTCAACAATGTCCAACCAGACCACACCTTTTGTTATTATTTTGAAACAATATACACACTAGAAGCCTGGCTATATATAATACATTGTCATGTATTTGTGTAAAGGTGCCATGGATAGCTATGAAAGCATTAAACGTAACAAAAAAATTATTGGGACATCTTCCAATCGGTTTCTCGGGTAGTTCTCTAAAACCTAGCATATAAATCTCAAATCATTGATGGATGACATACATTATGCAGGTTGATTTTCTTTTGTAAAATGTTTATTTTATATGTGGGAAGGATTGCATCTTTAAATGTCCCGTTTGTGCCACGGTGAAGCGAGATTAGAGCTCAGTTATTTAGACCCTATTAAGGTGCCAAAATAGAATACTTTCCTTACATTTAGGCCCTGCTACACTGAACTGGATGGTAAATATGTACAACATACAGAGCCAGACCCCCTTCTCTAAGTGGGTGGTACATACCCACTTAGATAGGGTTCGTTCTCCTGAATGTATTTTCCTCCACCGGAATGACGAGCATGAAACTGCACAAGCCTATAAATCGCTGTGATGTAAAGTAATAAATAAATAAATATAGACTTTTCTGCTTAGCAGAAGGCGGACTTATTGCCGGAGTCAATCTCTCCCAGTCAACATTTATACACTACAACACATTCGTTTTGTTAGTGTATAGGTTTCCTACGGTGTTTTCCTTCACCGGGGTGAATTGTAATTTTGCAAACCAATTTCAACCGAGATTTTAAAATCCGGAAAACTTGTGCGCATACCAGGTATCGAACCCATGACCTATCGAGTAAGAGGCGTGCGCTAACCAACTAGGCTACTCCGCAAACCAAGGAAATTGGGCGCTCGAAATTAGAATACCAAGAAATCATGCACTACTCGGGCTAAATGTTTTTTAACGATTTAACAGCGTCAAGGTTTCCGCTCATCTGCGCCGCGTCTCTCACACACGATGGCTCGTCAGTTTGTAGCAATACCGTAATAGTAGTTAATTTATAAAGTTTACGCTATTAAAATAGCATTAAGTAGTAATTGATAGCTGCGTACACGCATCAATAGCGGCGGAGCACGCCGCGCCGCGGCCGAAGCGGCCGGACGAGACAACACTACGGCACCCGCTGCGCGCGAGATGGCTACAGACAATGTGAGGCCACCAGCCAGGTGGGCCTTCATAACTCTGTTTGTACTCACTCACTGTGCAACGGAACGATGTGATGTTTTGCACAGAGACAGTTTATGGGCCGGAGGGAGCAGGATTTGTTTTGCACACGATGGACTTTAATGTGAACGAAGATGGAGCAAGGATGCGATGTAATTTTTCATAGAGATAGTTTATGGGGCGGAGAGAGACTTAGGCTACTTTTTCCTGCCCGTGGCTTCGTCCGCGTGGACTTTAATTCGGGCGAAGCCGCGCGTAAAAGCTAGTTTACAATAAATAAAACAATACCTCATCTACAGGAAGAAGAAGTGCCATCTCCATGGTAGTTGTGTTTGGGCAGATCATGCATATGAACCGTACCGTGAACATAAATTTATTTAACTTCACACATCGAAGCAATATATGTATGCATTGTACCATTTATCCGTGCCCATCATAATTATAATTTGTAATTATGTCCGACTAGGCGCAGTTTGTAATTTACAAAGTTTAGACCACACGAAGTTAAAAGTTTTAATCATCCGAATAACCCTTATTTTTGGTTTTATAGTAGACGTAATGTATTGCCGGGAAAATAATTTGGAGGGTCCGCTTTTTCTCTGTAGGGTTAAATAATAACCAGTTAACCTTTTTGCTTAATGAAAGGGTGACAAAGCGGATAAAGCAAAAAATAAGTACCTAAGTAATATCAAAAGCCAATATAATGTTAAAAAAAACATTGCCCATTCGCGATGCCACATGCATTTAGAAAAGGTCAACAATGCGCATTTTTATCGCCCGAAAAATTAGTACACCAGAAAATACTCAAAGAATTGGGGGTCAATGAGGGATTATTGTGATGCCATATGCCGGCAAGTATCGCATATGACAGTGCCGCTGCTAATAAAGAAGTGGCGGTTGTTTGCGGCAAAATAACAACAGCGGGTTATGTTGTGAGAAGAGGAGGGGTGCGAGATGTACACGGGCGGGCGGGAGCGGCGTATACACAGACACAGCCACCTGACACTCTCTTCATATGCAACAAATGTAGTCGTAATAAATAAACCAATGAATCAACAAAGCATCTGCCAGACAAGGATTGATCAAAGCCAGACGTTCATTATGAATGACGCTAGAGATTTTTTTTATTTATTTTATTTTTATTTATATATACTTTATTGCACAAAATTCACAAAAGGCGGACTTAAAGCCTAAAGGCATTCTCTACCAGTCATACCTG
>WYDE02113275.1:0-11518 GCA_009867175.2 Adela reaumurella
TTCGTGTCAAAAAGTAGTTGAAAATGTATAAGGATTAAAACTTAGCAGAAAAAATAGCTCGCCAAATCAAAAACTCGCCCACTAGACAATGCTAATATACGGGCGGGACTAGGCGCGCCCCTCCACTCTACGTCATCACTGGCTATCAAGATACATATATTGTGATCTCTCAAAGGAATAGGTTCTCATAACTCACTCACCTTGACTGACTTGCCTTTTCCACAAGGCTTTCTATAAATGAAACAATCGATGATGGATAAAATAAAGTAATTTTTTTGCTTACAAATATTATATATATATGGCCCGAGAAATGCATAAGCTACTATTATGCCCGTGACTACGTCCTCGTGAACTTTAAATCAGGGAAGTTGCGGTTCAAGCTAGTGGATGGATAAGATATTGATCGTCCTACAAATTTAGCATACAATCGCCATACAGTTCGTGTCAATGTACTAGGCGCGCATGACTTCATGAGAAGTCAATTTTAGTTTTATTTTAATAATGGTGGGCCAAGTAAATGTTATACCATCCTGCATTTATCTTGAACCAACGTCGCGTAGTGGGGGTAAGTTGGCGTATGAAAAGTGTGCGTGTGTGCTGTGTGTGTGACGGTTCAAGTTGTACGCCGTCCATTATACAAATGTCGTAGCTCGATGATTATACCCCCAACCTATCGAAACGTTTGCAATAATTTGGGAACAACAACAACATTGACCCACCCACTTCTCAACAATATTGAGAAGTGGGTCATCATATCGTATGTACCTATGTGTTCTCCACTGCTCAACGAGTCGAATGTTCAAATGAACTTATTTGTATTTACAGCGACATTGTTTAAACAAATTGTTCATATATAGTCGTCGCGTTTTTTTAATGGAAACCAAAGTACATAACCTAACTAATGCAAGCATGAATGGATGGATACTGAATGAATAAATAATGAATGAATGGATAATGAATGAGTGTCTATTGTGTGGTTAGTCACAACGTATTGTAATAAAAACGTTTCGAAAAATCCCATATGAAGTTTCTTGCCGGTTCTTCTTCATGGGATTAATAGAACCGGATGTAAAATGTAATATTTTGACAAATTCAGGTGTAGTGTACTACCATAAGAATGCTGAATAAATAACTAAGAACTGAGGGATTTTTCAGGGTATGTGTCATCGCGTTATGTTGCCGCGCGGGCATTCGAGCAGCGCCCGCTCCGCGGCTGCATGGAACTAATCGTGAATGAAATCTGCATCAATGAACTCACCACCAGCGTACATACATCTTAAGGCAGTGACAAACGCAGATTGTTCTCATCTCAAGAAGGCGCGTAAATAAAACATAAATAAATAATATAAAAAATGTCAAGAAGTAAAATGGAAATTAAGAAAAGCAAATTTCTGTAGGTGATCTATGTGTAATATAAGATATTGTATGTCAGTCTGTTCCATTCCGATTGAGATATAATTTAGATAATCATAACATTTTGGAACAGTTGATAGCGGCCATTTTGTTGAAGTTACATCTGTCAAATTGGCTGTTGGCATTTATTCAGTCTGATTATTTTCCAAATCACCATGGACGGATATAGCGTTCAACAACACGTGCAAATAATAAAATTGTTGCTCTGGAGCAGATGGCACCCTACCCTAATTTTCGTCGTAACCCATTCATCCATTTCTGGATGAATGGGTACGTGAACAAACAAAATTGTCGAATTTGGGACGATACCAATCCACATGAAATCCAAGAACGTCCAATGCATCCCGAAAAAGTCACGGTTTGGTGTGGATTTTGGGCTGGCGGCGTCATCGGTCCATTTTTTTTTTATTGAAACTGACACGGAAGGCTAACCTAACCTAACCTAACCTAACCTAACCTAATGCACCAGTTTTCTGGTACCAGTGACGTGAGCCTAAACACCTTGGTGAATTATGTAGGTAGGTGGCATATCAGCGCTTCCCTCAATTCTAGCCGGTTACACTGAACTGGACGGAAAACACGAACTATGTTTCATAGCCGCTTCAACTGACTTTCATTCAGTGCGGTGGTACCAACCCAGGCGAGTTTAACCAAATGGGTGTGTGTTTTATTAGTGAGGATTGAACCCCCAGCTCGAAAGGTCAGTTCTCGCACTAATCTAATCTGAAACTTAGGCTGACATTCATATTCGCATCGAGCGAGATATTTGCAGAGCTAGAATGACTCACAACTCCCACCCAGGCTGTGGAAGTATTCGTCAAGTCTGTTCTTACCCATTTAATGTTTCGGTGAGAGGCAAACGGGATGGACAATTTCAATGGATAATTTCAGCGAAGTTTTTTGTCAGTTCTTTTAGGAAATTGAAAATGGGTGTGTAGCGAGATATTGACACATAGAATGAACCTATAAAATCTCAGCCAGATCGGACCAGCTGTTTAGAAGTTGTGCGGACAAACAGACACCAAAAGCCCCTTTTTGACCCTAGTCGAGTAATAGGTTCGCTTCACTCAGCCAACATTTTTTTTTTCAATGTATGGCTACAAGTTTTCTACCTCTGCATTACAGTTTTTGTCGATTCATTGGCAAGTGTGGCAATGTAATCTGGGGCAAAGCAAACGTTTAGTTTTTATCTGTACAAGTGCAGTTCAATGCGTCTACAATTCAAATCATCTGCTCGCATTACTATACTGTGGATTTAACATTTACATTCTGCTAGCAACTGTGGGATGGTTCAGCCAAACAACTTGCGCCGCTGGACTTGATACAGCATCACACCGTGCGACTAGTGGACGACCCTGAAGTGTTCCGCGTTCTAACACCACTGCAACTTCATAGGGATGTCGGCTCCCTAAGTGTGCTCTATCGCTTATTCCACGGGGAGTGATCGGAGGAGCTGTTTAATGCGATCCAGCCGTCACCATTCCACTCCGCACTACGCGTACTGGGCAGGGATTGCATCCCTACACGATGGACCTACCGCGGATGTGTACCAATCGGTCCTGTAGATCTTTCATCTACAGAACCGGTAAACTCTGGAACGCTCTCCCTGCTCACGTATTTCCCTACATGTACAGTCTCCAGTCTTTCAAAGAGGGGCGTGAATAGGCACCTTTCTGGCCGGCATGGCAATGGCAACCGCCGCTAAAACAGAATGTCCATGGGCGTCGTTAGTCACCTTCAAGGTGGCTCGGTGCCATATGTGGCGCTCTCAATAAAAAAAAGGCAAACTCAGGAACACAGAAATTATTACATTTTATGACCATGCACAATTTAGCACAAAAGATCAACAACCGAGGCGAGGCGAGTGACAGAGTATTCTTCCTCACTGATAGATAATATAATACTAGCTGTGCCCGCGGATCCGCCCGCGTTAAAGTCTCTCGAGACTAAAGACCTCTCTCATATTTCAGCTCTCTGGTCGCCCCCTATACTAATTGTCTTGATAATAAGTAAGTAGCCTATATGTGATGGGAAGAATTAAGCTTTACGTAGACATAATCCGCATCAAAATCGGTCCAGTGATTCTCGAGTTATAAGCGGACAGACAGGACTGACTGACTACTGAGGACTCGAGACGTTGATTTAATAAAAGTATTTTATAATATTAGGGAAAGGATGTACAGACATACCAGGTGGGTAACGTGGACCATGATTATACTACACAACGTTGATCTTAGGGATCACTCATTAGTATTAAAGAGTACGTACCTATTTAAAAATTGTATCTTACTTTCTTCGTTTGCAGCCATTGTTATTTGCCCCACTGCTGGGTACAGTCCTCTCTCATTACTGAAATGAGAGGATTTTAGTCATACACTTCCACGGCGACCAACCGGCTTGGAAGTGAGTTTCCTGACGATGTTTACCTTCACCGGAGTGTCAGCAGCCATTTTAGCACAAATTCTAAAGTTATAAATCGTCGGTATACTGCTAAAACCAGTTAAATGCAGTCAGTAGGGTTTTGACATAATTGGATTTGAAAGTTGATTGGCTCAAAAGTATTGGTATAGGTGTAAATGTACAAGAAATGTGTCCATAGTTTTGTAGTATATCTAGTTAAGGTTTAATCAAAGATACAAATCCTCCGTAGAAGTTTCAGTTTTATTTGTAAAATTCCATAAACCATAAAATGGGACTGTGCTTAATGGGTTTTACTTGTACACATATCCTTGAATACTGCAACATTCATGGTAAGTGAGCTTATAGGGTCTTGCTTGTATGGTATTTGGACCATGAGAGGACCTTCACTCAAATAATGTCAAGACTGTAAAGGCACTTAATGGGTTTTTACTGCAATATAATAATAGGAAAAGTTAAATAGTAGAACAGGTAAAATATTGTAATATACTTTAAAGCCTTCTTACAGAATCAAATTTATAAAATATTCAATTAAATGGCTTTTAATTGGTTTTACTTGCGTATTCTAAAGAAAACTTGAGAGTTTACATGGTATTTACACAACCTAACTTCTAAACGAAACGTCGTATCAATAAACGGGTTTTACCAGAAGAGCATGAAAAAATATGTAGAACTGCATTATCAACTCATTTCACCTAAAAATGTCATTTAACAGGTTTTAGCAGTATACCGACGAAATATTGTGCTCCCAGTGGGGATTAAACCCGCATCTCCCGCTTTTGAGGCGTGCTCTTGCCCGCTCGGTGAGAGAAAGAACGTATAATAAAATTTATTCATACCCTTTCAATCGGTACTTTTGCATACAATTTGCCGACAATGCTTAGGAGGCTTATGCCTCGGTATTTGTAAGTCGTAGAACAAAAGTTGTCCAGTTTCACTTACAGAATCACCCCCTTTCAGTTAGTAGTACCTATTAACTTAACACCTTGTATAATAAATAAGTTAAGGCCACTCAATAAGAGAGTGCAACGATGGTGTAAAACTAAAAATTAAAGGCCAGAGTTCAGTATTCAGAATCACCTCCTTTCGGGCAGTAGATAGTGCTGTTTATTTAACACCGTGTATAATTATTTATATCTACTTATTTTGGGCTACATTTTCAGACTGATAATAATTGGCTTTGCTCGGCAGCTAAAATTAAGTATAAATCGTTTGGTAGGTGCCAAAAAGCGAATAATAACAGGCGTATCTACTACTGCATAACATACATACAAGTACGTTATCATTTCCGCTCAGTAAAATTTAAATAAATGTGTTTGATAATAACATTGCATGGTTAGAGCATTGAGGGCTATACTCAAGGACGCTGGTTCGAATCCCGCTTCGGACATCACGTTGAACAGAATTTTTCTTTGTATTTTTCAAAGTTAATTTATCTGGTGCATCGACTGCAGCGTTACTTCACAATATAAATATTGTAAGTAAATCGTCAACGACTGAATTGTTAAAAAAATCTAACACAATTAATTTTTATTAATTTAGATTTAGTAATAAAAAATATAGCAACGGCCAACACTTGTCTTATTTTTTTATTTTATTTGTTTTTTTACTATAGTTTTGAAACTAGTGTTGCCTATGCTATATTTTAAATATCCCTTCTAAAATTCCCAAATCCTTACATTTATTACACAGACCCTAAACACTAAATATAAACTTAAATGGAACTATAAATTATTGTTACAATAATGTTTTCAATTGTAAAGTCAAGCTTCTATAAAATATAAAAAATTGTCAATTCATCGATGTTAACATGCAGCAGTCCCCTTGCCTTAGAATTTAATATACATATATTACTTAATATATAAAATGAATATATATATTGTAAAATATATTGGAAATAATAATTGAGCACACTTCTATTCTAAAATATTATAGTAGAATGCAGGTTACTGTAGGAAACTTCCAAGCTTTTTTTATACAATATATTCGGAGCGTACTTCACAAGCTGAATGCACAAAAACCAATTCAAGAGAAATTCTTTTAATTTTTTCTGTCAAAATACAATCAATTTATGATACTAGAATTGAATTTCTATTTGTCCACACGGGACAAAATAAATAAATATAGACTTTTCTGCATAAGGCGGACTTATTGCCGGAGGCAATCTCTTCAAGACAACCTTTATACACTACAGCGCATACCAGGTATCGAACCCACGAACTCTCGAGTAAGAGGCGTGCGTTAACCAATGTGGCTACTCCGCACCCATGTACCATATACACAATAATATGTAAGAGGTTTGCACGCTCACACAATACGAAGTATATGCAGTTTGTCTGGTCAACATGGACAAAATTATGTATTATACATTAAGTTTGTGTCATGTTCACATGGTACTTAATGGGTTAGTTAAAGTCTGTGGTTTAAATGACTTTTTCAGAGATGACAAACCCGCTCGTACATATTCAACGAAGCACATAAATAGGTATGTACAGAAAAATATATTTATTAAAATTGTCGATGGGACATTTTTGATATTTTTTATAAAGTATGTACAAAATTCTCAATATATAACATCGATTTTAGACAGAAAAAATTAAGAGTAAAAATGTCAAATATACCTACTTAAATTTAATGAAAAGTTATGAAATCGTTACGTCAAACACAATTACAAAAAAAAATATTATATCCATTTCAAGGTCAAAGAAATTTTACTATTAATCGATATTTATTGTCGGACTCACGTACATACATATCTTCTAAAAAAAAAAAAAAAATTTGAAAAGAAAGTGGATGGTCACCTGAACTACTGTATTCCTCGCTTTATATATACTTAGTTTAGTTCTAGGCGGACATTCACTCCCGTAAAAGAAGAATTTAGCAGGATGTTAACCCGCTTCATAATGCGAACTATACTCTGTTTATTTTAACAAGCCAGTACTGCGCATCGCAATTCCTTATTTCTCATAGCTCTAAGGTAGAGACGCTGATTGTCAGACACCGCCAATTATCCATGGCACATGTGCCGAATTCTTAGATTTATTTGTAAAGGTGCGTTTACACCAATAGCAAGATTTTTATTACAGTAATTTACCTATTATAAAACTTTCATAAAATGCAAAATACCGAGCGCTGCCACACGTCCGAGCTGCGCGCGGTTCGCAACACGAATGAGCGTGGAGACAACTTGCGGCGAGTTGGCGCTCTGTAGCCAGTTGAGGTGGGCCAATAGCGGGGTTCACTATGAATTATCATTTTCCGCTCAGTACTGACTTGTTAAAATAAACAGAGTATAGTCACTTCGCTATTATATTAAATTATGAAATGTTGTGGTTCGCGCTTGACAACGAAATTAATTAAAGATACTCAATTTATTCTAAAACAAATTACACCTACCAAAGAAAAATAGTAATTCTAAGTCAAAACAATGAAAATATAAATTTATATGAAATTTTGCGACAGCATGGAAAAATTTAATGAATTTTACAAATAAAAGCTCTTTGGCCTCGGATTAATATTAAAAAGATTAAATTTGTACTTGAACCGAGGACTAAAGCTTTCGACAACTGAAACAGTTCTAAGCTCGAGGCCAACAGAAACAGAAAAGCTTGCAGCCCGACGAGTTGATTTTCAAAAGTTTCGTCCTTGTCCAGGCGTTGAAAACATTGAAAATTAACTTACCAATTGCACAAAACAATGCAAAATCCTAGAAACCTTAGAATAAATTGTTCGGTTTCAAAGCACAACTCGTTAGCGTCCTTTGCTTTTTTATTTCAGTTTCAGCCAACCTCAAGCGAGGGTGAATCACATAAAATTTTAACCTAAAAAAAAATTTAGAATATACACACCCTACAAACAATCGTCGAAACATAAACACTGTATTCCAATAAAATGCAACAATAAACAAAGTACACACCGTACAATCAATAACGTCAAATAAGTTTCACTTGCCACTTTGCACGGCTTTCTACACCAGTGAAATTACGTTGTAAAATATGGTATCCTTGCAAAAAATCATAACAGCGGTTTTTTAATATCTGTAAATATATACATATAAATAGGTAATGTCAAATTAGAAAGATATACTAAACATTTAATTACAATACTTTTTAAATTACAGCGGTGCTTGAACAACATTTTGAAAACTTCCGGTTCTTCACCAGCGACTTTATCAGATTGCGACTTTATCGGATTGCGGACGTCTCCATGACCATGAACAGGACACTCTGTTCGAAACGTCAGACAATCCGATAAAGTCGCCTCAAGAAGAGCCGAAAGTTTTCAAAAAGTTAAACATTTAATTTTTTTTAAAGTTACCACTTTTTCCCTTTTGTGTCATCAAAATAGATTAATCTTTTTTTAATGGTGCCCAGAATTGGTCTTAATCGTGATTAATATAAAAAATTATAATATGTCATTTATAATAATTTAATTTAATCAAAAAAAAAAATTACAAATTTTGGTACAGGTTTGTAATTTAATATTGCACTACAGATTATTACCTAACTTATAAAAAATAAAATCGTTATTACGATTTTTTGCATACCCAAAATGTAAAGTCACTACACTAGTCATCTATCTGACCTGTCAACGTACAAAGTCGCAAGCGCTAAAATAAGAAATAAAAACTTTCCGCGTCATAGGCGCTGCAAGAAAACGCACAAAAATATCGAAAAATGTATGTAAAATAAATATCTTTAGTCGTCTGAACTATAAACATCTGACACGAAACGTCTTAACTTAAAACAAAAATTTAAAACAGTGCGACTTCGCAAGAATTCATTCTCGAAACAGCCGCTTTTCTAACGACATAATTTTTTTTTAATAATTAAATCGTCGGAGAGTCCACAAAATATACGACAATTAATAATATTAGGGAGGTGAGAGTTGCTACCATTTTGACTTACGTCAAAAAATTTTAAGCCATAATTTTTAATGGAAAAAAATTCACCAACTCACTAAATACACGGCGCGGAATTCATTTTTCTAATAGTTTCACGGAAACATATAATCCGGGCGCCCTTAGTACTCGTGTTATGTTCTAAAAGTGTCGCGGCAAGTTTAAAAATAAAATAAAAGACAACAATATTGCAAGTGACATAACAAATTAGCCAAAGTGCCTGCGCGGAAACATAAAACATGCTTCGAAATTACATTTTCATAGTGAAATAGTCCTATGTAAAATATAATTTCAAGGCTCGTAAGCTAGACACACGCGTATGCATTAGATTACAAAACGTATTTGGTTATTTTAATTGAAAATTACAAGATTATCAATAAATATATTTGTGATGGAAATTTTTTGTTTGATTTTTCTTACTAAACATACAAGTCGCTTACTGATTCTTAATCAGAAAACTACAGAAAACAAATAAAGAAAAGCGTCGCGGTTCGGACGTTTTTCTTCATTTGTTTTCCGTATTTTTCTGATAAAGAATTTATTAACTTTTACAGCGATTCAATGTAAAATGCTATGTATGTTACGGACGAAACCCGATTTTAGGATATACTAATTTTACCTAGGCCAAACCAAATGCAATACAAATTATAATTTCAATTAAATGCTGCTATAGTAGAGTAGTAAAGAACATGTGCAGCCACAACATGGGCAATATTAGGCTAAGGTTAATTTCTAGAAGACGTTACGGTTAATTTATAGAATACATCTTCTATAAATTACAGTGTTTTATTTATATTTGTAGACCACATAAAATCGTGCAAAATATAGAACTAGTTTGGCTTAGGCAAAACTATTTATCCTAAATTTGGGTCTTGCCGGTAACATATACAAAAAAAATAAATTTACTTTTCATTTTATTACATTTTTACACTCGATTTTAGAGTGATTATTTTTTAAATTCTCAAAAAAATCTTCCCACGAATTCTGATAAAATGCTCCATACATTTTAGCAGAATTAATTTATTTTACGGTGATTTTATCAAAAAAGAGTAAATACAAAAGTTGCTTGTTTTGACATCACGAATCATCTGCAGAAGACAAATAGTAATTGACTGAATATTTACCTGTCTAGCGAGACATGTACTTATATTGTATTAGTCTGTGATATATGTAATATTGTTATAATTTAATATATCACATTATAGATAGACCAATGCATAAGAATGTATTTAGTTCATAGATAAGTTCACACAGTTTCATACAGCTCTTGTCAGCGAACAATCCATATTACAAACCGTGTAAACTAGAAAATATTTGGCACATATAGGAGGCACACTGGCTAATTTGAAAGCTACCAACGTTTACAAGATTAAAGGGTCCTTAACAAGTATGAGTAGGTACATATATAGAACTATATACTACTTAATTTTAGCTTTTTGTCAAAGAGATCATGGTGAAACTTATAGTATAATTCTGTCATGTGCTTTGGGAGCCTTTTGACATATGACAGGCAGGAAAAACAATGACATTGAATGTGAATATAACATGATGTAGATATACTTCAGCGCATAATGTAGTACAAGATAGAGTTGTGCCAAGTGATACGCCCTTTTCCTATATAGATACAAATGCACTGGTAATGTCAAGCAAAATAGACCCCAGCCACACAGACAAAAATCTGCAAATAATATATTAATTATATTTTATGTCTTATAGCTTCTATCTTAAAATTACTTAACATAGTAATATTGTGCTTAAGAATGTTTTAAGAAAAATTAAACACTTTCATAAATTAATAGATAAAAATTAATTTGCACAATTTGAACTGAAATGCAAACCCCGCCCCGCCCGTCGATACCAGATAAATTTGAACTCGTTCCGAGTTCCGCGAACCTTCAAAAGATTTGGGAGACAGAAACAT
This sequence comes from Adela reaumurella, assembly GCA_009867175.2. Lineage (NCBI taxonomy): Eukaryota > Metazoa > Arthropoda > Insecta > Lepidoptera > Adelidae > Adela > Adela reaumurella. The sequence continues at coordinate 10,653 of WYDE02113275.1, forward strand.
ATTTGAATACGCCAGCAAATGCATCACCACAATACATTTTGTGAAAGAAGTATTCTCTATCCCCACACCGGAGCCAAAAATCGACCACATAAAATGCAAAGACGAATTAAATTCATAAAAAATTACAGCCATTCAGCATTCACACTGTTGGCAGATACTGACACAGTTGGCAGATATTGACACAATTGCCAGATATCGACATAGCTGTCAGATATTTCAACAATACAATAATGTGAGGGTGACACAGATGAAAATATATGTAAACATAGGCAATAATCTAATAGACAAATTTTTCCATTTTACTATAACATTTTCTGACAGCCAAGTCGTTTGACTCAAGTAAGAAATCTAAAGATGTGCAAAGTTCTAAGCCATGTTTCGGAGACTTCGCAGGTTGTAGAACTTGTAGATAGATGAGCATTGCATCGGTTCTCCATGCTTCTGTGCAGCCTGAGAGTTCACTGAATGTAGAACACTGATGCCACTAGTCCGGGAAGCAGGTCACACCGGCTGGGGGTTGGGGGTCCACGCGGCGACAGCTCTGGAGCCCTTAACTCCGTTTAAGGTGTGTCTGGGCGAGCCGAGCGACCTTGGGCGGCCGCAGGTGGGCGCCGTGGCTGGAGCAGTCGTGCTTGTGTCCTGGGGACTTCTTGGCTGAGCTCGACGTCAGCCGCTTGCGCGCCTTCATGAAGTCTGAAACACAAATATGGACATCTTAGCATTAAGCATTGAAGTCGTGGATGTGATGAGGACAGATAGTATATAAATAGAGAGGATAGAGATTTTATCAGCGTCGTTGGCTCAGTGGTTACGGTATTCGGTATTCGATTACCGAAGTTAAGCACTGCCGAGCGCGGTCAGGTCTT
>WYDE02113385.1:0-11517 GCA_009867175.2 Adela reaumurella
AGCCTGGATTTGAACCTGGTTCTCTGGCTATAGCTGTCGCCGCGTTAAGCGCTAACAGACTGACTGAACAATTCATCGAAATTCATGAATGGTTTCATATATACGATATATATACGAAACCATGTATACATATATACGGTTTCGAATATATTGTATAAGCACGTGCATGCTTAGCACGGAAAAACAAAAATTTTAAATTTCTATAAATAGGTTTTCATTCTGTGTATATATTTTTATTTTATTTTATTTATTAGGTTCGCCTACAGGTCAGGCACAGTTTACATGGATATGTTATGTACATGCGTATATACAATATATTAGCTATAATGCGGCCCCAATGGCTGGCAAACGCTGCTTTCAATATTAGTTGGCTTAACTAGGTACTGACTTACTGACTCCACCGAAGTAAGAATCTACAGAAAGAACGTAGGGTAATAATAAAATGAAGTAATTATCTAAGATTAATGGTTAAAAATGAGAACAGACGGATTAGCGGATAAGATAGTTATTAAATTTTAATGCGCCGCCGCATTTTTCTGTTTCATATAGTGGTACGTAACCTATTTATATAATTTATCTTTCACTCATCAATCAGTCCCGGGTGGGCGAGTCCATGATTTTGCGCAAGTTTAGGGGGTCCGGCACCGGGCGCGCCATAATGTGGCTTTGCCCCGGCCTCATATTTTCTTTCGCACGGCGCTGCATTCATTACATTGAGAGAGGTCCGCTACCAGCAGTGGAACCATGATGCTTACATAATACACTATAACCTTGAATTTAACTTGAACAACTACTCTTCTATAGCCAAATTTCTACTCTAAGTAGATATCCATAATTTGACTTGTTGGCTCTAGTTCGGTGTTCATTACGACAGCCCCGCGTCCGACCTAACGCGTGCTGTCACCGAAGCGGGTATTTTTTCCAGACATGGAAGACTAATGTCCTCTGGGAGGGACTGTTCACCAGCTGTTTCTTAGGTCTACATATGGACGCCATTTCTTTCGTATAATCATTGCCCTTTCGACCTGAGTGAGTATCTACTGTGACACTTTTACGAATTTTTCCACGATAGCCGGAATTTGTTACAGGCGATTTTTGCCAGAATACCTATATTCCTATATATTCAGAATACCTACGTATTTAGTAGGACCAATTAAATACGAAGTAACAGGCGGATAAAAACCCACAAAGCTACTGTACCGGACAATCGACATCGTCACAGCAACCTCAGCAGATCACTGCACCAATGATCCAGAAACCAGCGCTCTAGTTCCAGCTGTCGACTCAGCATGACGGTGCAATATACGCTGCGCGTGTAGCTTCACATCCACGGTATATAATCAGGCACAACTCCGAGGAAGGACTAGTTCCTGTTCACATAGTTCGTAGATAGTTCTCTCGTCACGCTGCCCTAAGAGAACGATCTTACCTACGAACTCCTGTTCATCTCCGTCTAAGTATTGTATTGTATATATTTATTTCACTCAAATACAATAGAATAAGTGTAAAAGGTAACACTTAATGCCTAGAGGCATTTTCTTCCAGAACCTTTGGGGTCTGATAACTGTTAGGTGAGTGGCAGAAAGAGATGTATACTAAATATTGATAATTTGAATACAAAGATAAGATAAACTTAAATACGAACACACGTACGAAGTACATTGTATACCTATATACCAAATGTACATACATATATATGTACTTCAATGTATATCTGTATTCAAATAGAATACAAGTGAATATCAAGTCTTTCAGTGTTTTACTCTATACAGACTATGATCCCTTACCATATGATCTTAGATCGGTAAACTGCCTTTACACTGATTAATCTCACCCGCTAGATGGGATGACGACGTCCGGGGTAGGTAGTGTTTATTAATTATATATTATGTATATATATTTTGACTTGGTAGAAGTGGCGTGCCAAGGTGAGAGGTGGCGAGCCTGTAGCCCATTAGCACGGCATCTTATCCTTATACCTTAGGTGGGTCTTCGTGCCTTACATGCTGCTTGATATCTTGTCCGAATGCCTTGCGAAACGTGGTAGTCGGTGTTGTGCTGTAATTTACCGGAGTTCTTGCAGTACTACAACACATACCAAGTCTAAAAATATAAATACATAATATATAATAAATACATATATAACGTATATACATATATAGCATAATATAACATACATATCACTCACGCTGAATCCCTACAATCGGGGTAAGCAGAGCAGTTGGTATATTGATATGTATGTATATATATTTTTAGGTAATCGAATTTTATTCAATTAAAGAAAGTACATACATTAAACAATAACAAAGTAAACTAATAATAAATTAAATCTACCTATAAAATAAAATATCCATCGATAAGGGGGACCGATGGTAAGGTCCCCATTATGGAAGCTGCCTTCCCTCTCTTTATGGCCAGGCTGATATTTTATATATATTATATGCACAGATAATTTAATTCACTCACATATGTTAACACAATCTAAACATAACATAAACATAAATTACTTAAAGTTAAAGTAACGTAAGCTAATCAATCTTGACGCGACCGCAGATAATGTACGCGCGATTTAAAGCAATTTAAATTCCGAACTATAACCTCGCGCTCCGGCAATGTTACCCAAGTAGGAAACTTCCTCCATCCCGTTGCCCCCTTTCTCCTCCAGCTCTCTCGTTACACCGCCCCCTCGTTTCCCCTTACCACCCTATTTTGTCGGCAAGGTAAAGCGTGTTAACCGCTGTTCTTCGCGGCAGTAAACTCATTTTCCTTATGCGCAGGTGGGCTAGATGGTAGCACTGAATGACGATGGCGGGTTAACCGGAGGAATGTGTTGAACGAAATGATTTGGTTATTGGCTTTTTGGTGAGTGCTATTGAATTAATGAACGTGTTATTTTGGTATAATTTGATACGTATGTATTTAGCGATGTTTCCTGGATATAATTACCTATACGAGCTTGTAAGTAAATAACTGTGGCCTACACCGGAAGCGGAACGTAGATTCTCGACACGTCAGGTGGGAGGCGGATCATGGAGGTTATGTGAAGACTTTATTTAGGGTGACGGGGTAGAGTAGTTGGTGAGCGCTCGCATCTTACTCGAGAGGTCGTTGGTCGATACCTGGTATTTTTTTTTCAAAATCTGGGTTAAAATTTGTGTGCAAATTATAATGCACCCCGGTGAAGGAAAGCACAGTCAGTAACCCTATACACAATAATACGAATGTGTTGTAGTGTATAAAAGGTTGACTTGAAGAGATTGCCTCGGTCAATAAGTTAGCCTTCTGCTAAACAAAATATTCTATATTTATTTATTTAAGACAGATGATATAGCTCTCCAATAAATTTTGAATTTGTAAATGCCTAATAACTGACATGAAAAGAATAGTAACTATATATGGGCTCTTTTAAATTCTATACAAACTGTTAGTGAAGACGTTTTTCCATATTAATTATACATATGTTACATGCTGCTTGATATCTTGTCCGAATAACTTGCGAAATGTGGTGGTCGGTGTTGTGTGGTAATTTAGCGGAGTTCTTGCAGCACAACACCGATTGCTCTGCTTACCCCGATTGTCGGGATTCAGCGTGAGTGAAATGTGTGTATGTATGTTTGTTAGTAGGCCCAACACAATATGTACATAGCTATTTACGTAGCAAAGTTTGGCACAAACGATTACGGGAAATATCAAGTTTGCGGATACAAAACAAGCATTATTAATCCACAACTTATTTTATCGAAATTGAAAACTTGCTTAACTTTTATGTGCTTACTCTTAATTAATTTTATCTAAAATTAACAAGTTATTATTTAGTTGAATATCTAGTGCCTAAGTTCGTAAGTTAAACGATCTTCATGTCTATTACGAGTTCGCGTGAATCGTCACCGTGACGTGATCACATTGGTATTGTATGAACAACGAAGCAGCTCCGTTGAGTTGCAAACTACTGCGTTTATATAGAAAATCTCTTTGAACAGCGCAGTGTTTTCGTGTTTTGAGTTGCTATTCTTCGTGATAGACCTACTGAACTCGGCTCTGAGAATCAGTATAATTTAATTCTGTTTAATGTTTGTGAGTATACATGACTAGTAATAATTCTAATTTAAATTGTTAATAATGTTAATTGTTTATCAAGCCACGAAAGTTTATCAAGCCTGCGGGGTCACCCTTCATCCTGGACCTATAGATCTCTGCCATTTTTAAATCATTACTAATATTAACTCCATCTATGTTTATGTAACTGACCTTATTAGAAAATTATTTTATTATGTTCCACACTACTTTGCTTTTGTTATGTGCGTTAAAAACCCTGGAACACTTAATCATTTTTTTTAAATATATTTCTATCGTCCTTGCAGTATTGTATTATAGTTTTATCTCTACTGTTTTTTCTTAGGAAATCTAGTTCTTTGGCTTTCTGTAAACAAATCATTATACCTTTAGTTATCCATTGAAGTTCATTATTTTTTTAGCTTTACTTTTTTGATCCTGAAAGCAAATTTCAAAATTATGTTTGACACCATAAAGAATGTGGTTTACGTATTTATCCGGATTGTACTGACTAGTTACATTTGATATTAATTCTTCTAAATTTAATTTCAATCTCTGTGTATTGTTTCGGTTAAACTCGTGAATCCGTACATTTTGTTTCAGCGCTGAGAGTTTTGCCAGAGTTCTCACTCTGCCAGCCTTGCCAGAGTAAGAACAGAGAAAGCTCTTAGCGCTGAAACAAAACGTTCGGATTTCCAGCATAGACCCGCAGAGCTTTTTGACTTAGAGACTTACTGAAAAAAATATAGGCGACGACTTGAGAACCTCCTCCCTTTTTGTTTTCTTTGTCGGTGATAAAGAGGCCTATAGAATACAAATGGGTAAAATAAATAAATTTTTGAACCTAAATAACATATTCAAATACTTACCAACCAATACTTATTTTGCGAACTTTATGGTGTGGAAATAAAGCGTATAAATAAAATATTAATACTCATTACATAATACCCAAGATGTGGAATCAACTCCGTGCGGAGATCTTCTTCTAAAGTTGGGGGTTTCAAGAGTAGGGTCAACAAGCATTTGTTGAGTCGGCGTGGTGCTCATCCACGCGTTGTTTTCTGCTCCGTCGATGCTACAAGCACGACTAGACTCAAACAGCGACCGACTATAAAACATTAAAAAATAATTAATTCACATTATGAAGGATGACATTGAGGATTCATATTAACATAATGAACATTCTCTGCATAGTAGTACACATAACGTGACAAATATATCTGTCAAATATGAAATCCCTCCTTTCAACACATTCAAATCTAATAAGATATCCCAAAGCTATTAACGTCAACGTCTAAAAGCTGAGCGACCAACATGTTGTACCCAAATCATTGTCCTTCAGGAATCTACGGGATTCACCCTTTATGCTTTTGTCCTATTGTTCAAACTCTTCAGTACCCTCAGGTACAGTCGATGACTCTTATCCAAATCCTTCTTTATCAAAACATGTTTTAAGGATCTTCTCATTGAAGGCTACAAGGAGAAAACTGTATTAAAGATCTGGAGGGAACACCTATCATAACATCCGTCCCAAACTTCCCTTTGATGTGGCCAGCTACACTGAACTGTACCAGAAACACGAATCGTTTAACACTGTGTTTCAGTTCGATTGTATCGACGGGCGGGTAATAACGACCACATGGTACTGGTAGAGAACGGTTTCTTCGCGGTGTTTTCCTTCACTGGAGTGTAAGCAGCCATTTTAGCACAAATTCTAAATGTATAATAATTGTCCTCCCAGTGCGTATCGAACCCACACCGCCCGCTTGAGAGGCGTGCTCTTGCCCGCTCGACCAATCTGACACTGTCGCTATTATCTAAAATAAATCGGGTCAATTCGTCTGTCAATTTCTTTTGACACCAGAACACGTCATTTCGGTGTAGGTAATTAATTTAAAGTCTATAACAACCTTCAGAGAATCAGCGTCGTTGGCTCAGTGGTTGCGGTATTCTGTATTCGATTACCGAAGTTAAACACTGCCGAGCGCGGTCAGGTCTTGGATGGGTGACCGTTTCACCGTTGACGCTGGTCAAGTAATTGTTTTATTTAATTTCACTACGATTACTGCTTTAAATGTAACTTATATTCTTCTTAGTATATTTAGTTTACATACTACAAAAAATTCAATGACTCAAAATATATTAATTTGGTAAACAATGCATTATCAGATTGATTGTTTATAATAGATAGATCTATCGAGTTGTACTTCCAAATTACAAAAGAAAAAACAAAATCTATTCAGTAGTTTTTTTTTCCAGATACTTTTGGCAGTTTGCCAAAAATTGCTATTACAAAGGTTAGAAAATTGTATCTTAAATGGTTTCTTAATAAAATGGTATGTGTTATGCCATTTCAGATCAGAATCAGCACTAACTAGGCAATTTTTTGAGAGTTTGGCTACCTATGTCGTCATAAATATTTTTTTTTACCAGCTTCCAAAGTATGAAACGAAATTATAAAAACAATAAAATGAAATTTCAAAAGTATCTAGATTTTTTTTCAAATTTTTTTCTGAACTGACAATAAGTCGTCTATATTGCCTTAACGGGTTATCCATTAATTATAGGACATCCTGTATGTTTTTACGTCGAGTGTAAGAGATAAGTGGCCGCTACTACCATAGATACAATCAGGGTCACCGTTGCAAGCAAGCATAATAAATGCATAAGCAAACGATAGTAACGTATGCAGTGACGACACCTTATAAAATAAATATATTTAAAAAAATCAATTACATAAATAAATAGCAGGATTTAGCAATTGTTAATCAATGAAGAAGAGGAAGTAAATACTTATCAAGGAAAATCCACTTCAAGAGTAAGTCAGCTTTAATCCCACCATCTTGGATCCCTCACTGGCCGCCTTCGCTCGTAGCCTTCGCCAGATGAAAGGAACTCGTTAGGTGCTTGGAGAACTAAGGATTTGCGAAATAATGTGTTTTCTAACATCTGAAGGAGGAAAATTAATCCCACGTGAAGAGCAATTCTCTTAGACGTCGTTGTCATCACCTTCTGATTGCTTACATTAGGCTTGAGTCTGCCAGACATCCTAGTAAGGCTTTGTTTGCAATTTCTCGTCTTTTTACAGATCTAACAGATTTAAAGCTTTGTCAAATTAGGACACATTTTCACATCACTTCTATTATATATCTCCGAGTACGCCTATGGCTTTCTTCAGATGTGTACTGCTATAGATCGACCAACAAGTGATGATACACGACCGGACGGCATTGTATCGCCAATTTCATACCTTCGATTGAAAGTTCACGTGCCTCCTCTTTGAATGCAGAAAGTTGCGCATATTTGCCACGCATCATAACTTCCTGGCGCCATTACAACTTGACCTAAAGATTGGTTTTTCTAGTTTATTTTACATTATTTTCCCTCTATCCTGGAGCTAACCAGCCTATTTCGGAGTGACGCTAAGCGATGATTTTTTCATTAAAAAATGTAATTTAAATTTTATTTAAAAATTATTATTAATTTAAAATTTAATTTAAAATAAAATTAAATACTTTAAGGACGGTACACCCCCATTCCCCTGGTGGAGGGCACGGGCTCTCGTGTGGGACGCCATGTGCGTTCTTCTCGTGCGTTGGTCGCTTTTCGCGCGCAGCCGCAGAGACTGCCGCGCGCAAAAAAAAACATTTCGAAGCGAATTTTAATTTTGTCGCATTTGCTATCGAGACTTTGGGCCTTGGTGCGAGTAGGCCAACAAGTTTGCAGGCGTTATGGCGCACAAATTTAAGGAAAAAACAAAACGATCCTCGATCCGGAACATTACTCAGACAGCGCCTGGTGCTGGCTATCCAGCGAGAGAGGCGAGTGAGGTGATGGAACCTGTCTGGACTCACGAGGGCAGGATTTATTAAATATGTATATCCTTTAGGTTTATTTAGTTTTGTAGGTTGTTTTTGTTTTGTTTTAGGTAGTTATATAATATCATTATTATTATTATATAGTAGGTAGTTATATTTAAGAATTATTTATTAGTAGTTAATATTGAGTTAATTTATTTTTTTAATGTTATAAAATCTTACACTATTTGATCATTGGAAATCAATTGGATTTTTAGCAAACACAAGTAAGGCTTTTTAGCTGGGATTGTGAATCGCGCTTGTGCCGTGAATTCTGGGGCTACGTGAACAAGTGGAATACTTTTTTGTGAAAATAAAAAAAAACATTAAAAAATCGACCATTTTCGCTCATTTTAGAGGCTACAAAGATTTAGGCGTGCGGATGTAGCCGTAGGATTCTCGGGGTGCGGGTATGCTCATTCAGTGGCAGGGTTGGTCCCGTGACAGTTTTTGGAATTGGTGACAGTTCCCATTTCCCATTCAGTAACAATTTTTGAAAATGGAAGACTACGTTGAAAAACAAAAAAAAATTATGGATATTTTTGTGTAGAGAATTTTCGAAAAAAATATTTTTCACATACTCTCTCGTGACGCTTGAAATGGATGTTGGAGGCATGTGCTGCAAGTGTTTGCTCTATTTTTACCCGACTACAGCGAAGCCAAAAAAGGGAGGGTATGAGTTTTGCGCGTATGTAAAATAAGTTATTTTCAAAATATATTGAGTGGGATGTCAAATTAAATGTACTTAATTAAATTACAATTCCGAAAGTATAATATAGTTTGCTACCTATGAAACTTATGTGTACAGAATTTCTTTATTTCTTGTATACATTTCCAATGCTATTTGGTTTTCGCGATTCTTCGTGAGGCCTGTGGTTTTTATGCGGACATTTTATTCATACGACTGCTTGGCAAATGCCTCGACCAACCGACTTCGAAGAGGGTTTCCTCACTGTATTTTTCTTCACCTTACATTACATTTAATGATATTCCAAATTCTACCCTTTTCAATTTCGTTTTACTGTAGGTTGTTCGGGAAGAATACACAATGTTAAAATTCCAAGTAAACTTTCTTTTTAAACCCGTTATGTTATTTCACCCCTTTTCTTTATAAATTTCCCGACATAATAAAAGTTCCCAATGGTCGGAGAAGCGCGAATGAGTGAGAAGTGTTTGGACAGCCCTGTGCACGATGCGAGATAGTGGTGATGTGTGTGCTTGGCGGCGCGGCGCGACGGGGTCAGTCGGTGGGGAATAGGTTTATCTGGTGGGGCGGTGGGCTGCCCCATCCTGCTGACCTAGTGCCGCCAATGGAGCGACCCAACAAATATATTTAATCTATTTCACAGTATAAATATTTTTTTCACAATATGGACGGCAAAGTTCATCATTTCATTTTATTAACCGACTTCAAATACCCGACTTTTTGTCAGCGTCGGTGGCTCAATGGTTTCAACATTCGGTTTTCGGTTATCGAAGTCAAGCAACCTAGAGCGCTGTGCGTTAATGCTGGCCGTGGTTCGGAATCCACGTTAAACTGTAGACTGTATGTCCCTTCCCTGTCCATACATGGTGGTAGGGTTAAACCCGCCCTGGTTTGTTCCACTGCACTTAATGAATATTGGTCGAAGCGGCTATGAAAAATAGTTCGTGTTTACCGTCCAGTTCAGAGTAGCCGGCTCAATTTGAGGGAAGCGTTGACATGGCACATACCTAAGTCACCAAGGTATATTAGGCTAACATCACTGGTGCCAAAAAAACTGGTGCATTAGGTGATGCAGCCGTCCGGGCCGGTATTCCAAAAAAAAAACTATAACTTAAAATAAAAAAAAACGATGCTGCATCATCAGGTCAAGCTTACGGTGTTCTTATAATACAAAGTAGATGTACGCAATTCTTGTAGCAGGCGTAGCGATGCTCCACCAGTTCCGCTAATCCGCTAAGTTTCTTGCCAGTTCTTCTAGGAGGTCGAAAATTGATGTGTAGCGAGTAGAATCTGGCACATAGAATGAACCTACAAAATTTCAGCCCGATCAGTAAACCGTTTATGAGGACAATCCAGCGAAGTTTCTTGCCAGTTCTTCTAGGAAGTTGAAAATTCGCTACGAACTCTCTCGATCAAGTCACCTTTCAAATAAAAAATTAATAAATCGAAATAGATTTATCCGATATCGTGACATTAAGTTTAATAGAATTTCTTTACTAGATATTACACCGTTTAAATAAATAAAACTTATATTTATATAGTATTTTTTTTTTGCTTAGCAGAAGGCGGACTTATTGCTGGAGTAAATCTCATCAAGCCAACCTTAATACACTACAACACTTTCGTATTGTTAGTGTATAGTTTTCCTCACGGTATTTTCCTTCACCGGGGTGCATTGTAATTTTATTAATGATAAATTGTTTAAATATTAGCCTAGTCTGAGTTAAGTAGTGTCCTTATTACAAGGTATTGTTTAATTTCCATTGTTACTTCAGTGTCATTCATACATGCAACTTGATTTGACCAAATAATTTTGCATACACGCAAAGATATGGATGAATATCCATGCGAATATCCATCAAGATAGGAACTCTTCGATAACTAACACATCCCGTATCGTGCCTGATTTTGGAGTTAGTGCATTGAAGGATGTTGTATTAGATACGGGTGGGTAGGATGCGGTGGGATTATGGGATAGCGGTGGTCATAGTAAATACCTTTATTTTGATATGTATGGTACACATATCTACTTGAAAATTATATTAAGAAGTTATTATGTGGGTCCGAGCATTTCCCTTGGTCCGGAATCACCCAAAATTTTCATGAATTATCCGTGGTTACTACCGCCAGATGGCGGTAAAGCCGATCCATTTGAGCATTTGCCTGTATTGTGGGTGTTTGCCGCGATATGAAAAAAATGTAATATCTCCCAAAATACTGGACCAATTTTCAATTTTGTGGTACAGTTGGATAGTTATGAAATTACTCCAATGTGCCAAACCATCTTCAATTACTGATTTCACATGGAAAATAAATTTACCAAGAAAACTTTATGTTTAGCTACGACTTAATATTTACGGGACGGTCCAAAGTTGCATATTTATGAAAAAAAAATTGTTTGATTTTCCTTGCTTAGCATGCAAGTCGCTTACTGAATCTTAATCAGAAAACTACGGAAAACAAATAAAGGGTGGCGAAGTTGGTATCGTAGTGGCAGCTAAGGCCAAAGGTCCCGGGTTCAAACCCCGGCTCGGACATTGCCTATTTATGTCGTTTATTTTCCACTTAAATTATATATTTTAAAATTACTTTTTAAATTAATATTAAATACTATTATTTTAAAATTTTCATTCATTTGAAGCCGGTTGTATTCGTTGTTAAAAAATTTACATTTTCAAAGTTAATGTTTTCGTAATCAAGTATATACTTTTTTTTATATATACATAGAACCATCGCCACTCCCCAATCTTCCACCGCCTTCCGCCACCCTCTCTTCCACCTTCGCCCCCTTCTACCCCCCTTCTCCGGGGGGGGGGGCGGGGGGGGCGGGCGCGGCGGGGCGGGCGGCGCCCGCGGGGGGGGGGGGGGGCGGGGGGGTGGGCGGTGGGAGGTGTTGATGGG
>WYDE02113496.1:0-11516 GCA_009867175.2 Adela reaumurella
CACTGCCGAGCGCGGTCAGGTCTTGGATGGGTGACCGCTTGACCGTTGACACTGGTCGTGGTTCGGATTCCACGTTAGACTGTAGGTCACTTCACTCTCCTTACATGGTGGTAGGTTTAAACTGCCAGGTTTGGTACCACCGCACTTAATGAAAGTTGATTGAAGCGGCTATGAAACATAGTTCGTGTTTTACGTCAAGTCCAATGTAGCCGGCTGGAATTGAGGGAAGCGCTGACATGGCCTACATAATTCACCAAGGTATTTAGGCTAACATCACAAGTACCAAAAAACTAGCATTTGGTGATGTAGCCTTCCGTATCAGTTTCCATAAAAAGAAAAAAATTAAAAATACAAACGTTATAAAAAGGCGTGTCTAATGTCACGGGGGCATTAATCACAGACTTACCTTTGGTATTAGGTAATGTTTCATGTAGCTGTGCTTTACTGAACAAAGAAACGGTAGAAGACAATACATATTTTGTTTCTAAGTAGCTTCCACCTAACTAACCTAATGAAACTTCCATCTCCCTTGGAGCAGATAGCTGGATACGGGCATGTAGTACTCTAGTACTTACGCTCCAGTGGCAGACGGTATAAACTGCATGAGTGCCTCCCGTCGATGATGAACCGCACACGCCAGCTCTCTAGTTGCGGATTTAGTGATCGGAGCCAACTCTTGACAGGTGCAAAACTCGTGTCCGTCTGAATATTGAATCCAATCTACTACGTGTGCTCGTTCGTTGTCAACGAGTAAATAGAGTATGTTCAATAAACCAGTTTACATGGGAATTTTAAGTTAAATTAAAAGTAGCATTTTGTCAACACCAATATACTAGCTTGCTGTCAAGAATTCTGCCGGGGTCCTGTCGGGTGGCCTGAGCTTTAACAGTAAGCATTGGGGTTGCCAAAATGAGATTTTTTATTTTTCCTAAAATTTCCATGTTAACTAAATTATTGGACAGACTCTTGAGTTTACCTAGATGGGACCATTTAAAAATTAGGTCTGAAGGAAATTCCTCTATGCGCTTTTTTAAAGACAAAAGGAGGGATACTTACGCAGATCAATGGGAAGCGAGTTCCACATACGTGATGCATTTACTGTGAACGAATAAGTGTATGATGAGGAAACATAGGGCATATCCAGTACAAGAGCGTCAGCAGACCTCAGCTGTACACCATGTGAACAGAGCAATTCGAAGCGTTCATGCATGTACTTAGTAATAATACATGCATACCATCTAGCTCCTCCATGCAGGGGTAGGCAGAGACAACGGAGCGCCATGTGATACGTTCCTGATATACATCCTTTGCTGCATCCCCAGTTATAAATCGCTACAATAATTCTCGTCGGGTGGGGGTGCTGCGAACTTACCCTTTCCGTAAAAGTTTACCTATTATGAATAATAATTTAATTATTCCTACCTGCTTTGGGTTTTTCTTTCCTATGTTATGGCATGACGTTTACATTAGAGTGATATCAACCAGTAATATATTTTGCACAAAAATCTTAAGACGGTGGCCAGCGCAGATTGTACTCATCTCAAGAAGGCGCCTAAATAAAACTTTAAATAATTAATGAATTTAAAGATTATAATGTAAACTAGCTGTGCCCGTGATTCCGCCCGCGTTAAAGTCCGACCTCTCTCATATTTAAGCTCTCTGCTCGCCCCTATACTAATTATCGTGTAAGTAGCCTATATGTGATGGGAAGAATTGAGCTTTACGTAGACATAAACCGCATCAAAATCGGTACAGGGATTTTCGAGTTATAAACGGACAGACAGGACTGACTACTGAGGACGCCAGACGTAGAGAGGGAAGGGATTCAGAAAAGCGATTTTATCAGTAGGTGATCTATCTCTAATACGTGATGCTGTATGTTAGTCTGTGTCTCTCCCATTGAGCTATAATTTCCTTAATGTTACGATTTTCATATTCTTTCTACATTATAGCTCAATCAGAATGGCACAGACTGACACACAATATCTCATATTCCAGATAGATCACCTACCAATAAATTCGGTTTTCTGAATGTTCATTATACTTCTTGAAATTTGTGTTATTAAATATGTATTTTATTTATGTGCCTTCTTGAGATGAGTACAATCTGCGTTTGTCACGGCCTCGGTGATACCTATTTTATTTGGAACATGTGTTTCGATATTGTATCGATAAACTTTCTCAAGTGTGCATTTATTTGATGGATGAGCAGATGCGACAGCGGCGACTTTGCGTTCACTCACATCATCACTGCACTTTGGTCAACGAACTGGCGTGGAACACAAAAGATACAAAATATTGACTTACGAATTAACAACTAATTCCACTCATTTGTTAACATCCGAACTGTGACCAAGGCAATGATGAAAGACAGGCTCAACTCCTCGGTGGCCGTTTCGAAATTATCAACTGGCCGTTCACACATTAATGTGGGAGCCCTATAATAATTGGCCATCGGTCATGTCGGCCCCATTAAACTAATGCTACATTCCCTTTGGGAGTTCTATGCGAGACCTAAAACGCCGCGTAAACATGCCTATCTGGGTCATTTAACTTGTCCTGAATGATTAAAATTTTCACTTTGATCGCTTTCGTGTTTTAATCAAAATACGATTAAAATTGAGCGATCGTTCATCAAATCATAACAGTTAATTACGCCTTTGTTGCCAGACTCATGAATCTAAATTACTCGGCATTAGCGAATCGTTTTAGCCCGATAGTGTTGTACCTACTCCATTCAACAAGGAGTTTCTATGAGAGTAACCAGTGTTTGGTGATGTAGCCTTCCGTATCTGTTTCCATAAAAAGAAAAAAAAATACTTATTACTACTTACTACCAGGCGTCAGATTGGCCGAGCGGGCAAGAGCACGCCTCTCAAGCGGGAGGCGCGGGTTCGATCCCCACTGTGAGCACAATATTTATAACTTTAGAATTAGTACTAAAGTGGATGCTGACACTCAGGTGATGGAAAATACCGTGAGGAAACTCACTTCCAAGCCGGTTGGTCACCATGGAAATGTATGACTAGAATCCTCTCATATCATGTAAATAAGAGAGGCCTGCACCCGAGTTGGGGCGAATAAAATGGCTGCAAAAAAGATAGAGTAACGGAAGCATTACTTTGTTCGTTCACGAAATTGTGCATATACATAAATAAAGAACCACTTCGTGATGACTAATTACTCGGAATCCAACAAAATGTTTACATGGAACATGAATATTTTGATGGAAACGGATAATGGGTTTTAACTTTGTCAGCAACTATGACATGTCGAAAATATAAAACAACTTTTAGAATTGTTGTAAATGCAACATTTGCAATATAATTTATTCAAATTTTTATTTGGAATTGCAATTATAACGGCACAATCATCGCGATGACAACGGGTGAGGTGATGCACGGGGTGACATAACGCCCACCGGCGGGACTATTTTCCGTTTTTTACCAAAAATTCCAAGTTCCATAACTAATTTGTTGTATATATTTCTACCAAATATTCCAAGTTCCATAACTAATTTGTTGTATATATTTCTACCAAAAATTCCAAGTTCCATAAATAATTTGTTGTATATATTTCTACCAAAAATTCCAAGTTCCATAACTAATTTGTTGTATATATTTCTACCAAAAATTCCAAGTTCCATAACTAATTTGTTGTATATATTTCTACCAAAAATTATAAGTTCCATAACTAATTTGTTGTATATATTTCTACCAAAAATTCCAAGTTTCATAAATAATTTGTTGTCGGTGATCCGTCATTAAAATACTATTCTTCAGTCATATGTAGAATTTAATCGACGGGCATATTAATGTATGGATCAAATGCCCTATTCAACGGAGTATTGGGTAACGATGGCCCGTTAGTTGACTAAGCGTTTTCATCAAACTTTGCCTATTATAAATTTATTTCTGGAAGTTATTCTCACGTTTTCTTTGTTAATTTTAGTAAAGTACTTACCTACTTGCCAGACGTGCTATACACAAATACATGCATCTCAATAATATATACATACATACGTAACCATCACGCCTCTTCCCGGAGGGGTAAGCAGAAAAAATTGAGCACGATTTAACACGCTCCTGCCATATCTACATACTTTGCTTTATCACCGTCATAAATCGCTTTATGAATGCACCCACGTGTGCTGCAAACTTGCACCTTCCGTAAAAGGTTACCTATTTGGTCATGGTATGTCGCGAAAGTGCGACCCCGTTCAAACCTTCCTTCCACATTCGCTTAATACGATTATATTTGTTTAGTTATTTTCTCACCATTCATTCTCTGAATGTGTCCAAACCATCTATGCATACCTTTCTCTATCCTTGTCGCTATGTCTTATTTCAATCCACATTCTTCTCTTTAATATTTATTCTTCACTCTATCTTTTAAAGATATACACATATATATTTTTCTCAAAGACCGCATTTCAACGGCACTTATTCTACTTTAATGCCCATAACAGATAAATTTAAGATCTACTGTTATATGTAGGTGTCTAGAAAATAGAAAATATCTGCGCACATTCCATATTTCACGTCATTTTGACGCTGCACGTGAATGATATGTAACGCTCACCCCCACAAAGACATTACCGTCTTGAAGTCGACGTTCAAATCAGAATTTCTTCTCGCTGTCACCGCTTCTGGAAGCAGCTCTCCAGGCTCGAGAATCTCAAGGATGCTAGCGGATTGTTCTTTATGCTGGAGAGAATAGAATTTACAATCCCTGAAACTGCGAGAATTCTCCCGCGGGAAGAGGTAATCCGCCATCTTGTCACGGCGCTGCACTCTAGCGACATCTAGCGGGCGATGTCGATGCAATTCTTTTGTCTGCGGGAGAACGAAAAGCGGCTGCAGCGCTGAATATCTTTCGCATTTTAATGGCATTACAAAGTACTTAGCCGCTATTTCAGGTACGTAGGTATTATTAAAATGCTGTACAATTTCGTCAGCAAATAATGCGAAACTGTAATTCCGCGTGAAATTCGTGGGAATGTTGTATTCAAACTTGTAGCATTTAATTGAAATGCAACTGCAACCGCTCTGAAGCCAGGCGGGATGTACAGTACACATAACTGCTCTATTTATTATATAAGCTTTCATAGAAATCTCAATGAAATGTTTCCAGAATCTTGTAATGTCAGAAGAGGAAATGTTCCTGTAAGTCGCTTCCTGAAGGCTGAATTATAGTTCTTGCGACTGTGTTGCAATCGCTATTCGCTATTACAGCACAAGTCGCGATCGTTCGTCTCAATCATCATAACCTTATTGAGAAACATGGATGTATAATTAATATATATGTTTTATGCTTGCCACCCTAGTTGCATAGTTTGACCACAGATGATTCTGCCGTTTCGACATGTTCCGTGTCTCCAATACAATTATTAAAATAAAGCCTAATTTGTATGCAAAATAAAACACAATTCATACATTTAACCATAAAAGAAAATGGTTTAAAAAAAATGTTCTTAAAGTAATGTTACCAAATACGTGCAAGGATCGTGTAAGAATAAGTATACTTATTCCTACCATCATATCAGGAACGTGTCTGGTGACGCTCTATTGTCTCTGTCGATTTCTCCGGGGACGTGGCGTGATGGTATAATTTGGAAGGTGGGGTCGAACGGGGCCGCCCTAGGCGAACATATAATGACCAAAACGGTAAACTTCTACGGAAAGGACAAGTTCGCAGCACCCGAAATCGACGAACATTTATGGAGCAATGTATGACAGTGGAGAGGCAAAAGATGTATGTCAGGAACGCGTCCAATAGAGCTCTATTGTCTCTGCCTAACCCTTCGGGAATGCGGTGTGATGGTATGGTATGCGACTAAGACGTCAGTTTTTAAGAGAATCTTAGCGACTGACTGCCATTTATCACTCGATATGACAGTGACAAATATATACTGCCTCCGCTGGTCGCGGGTTGCTGTCATACAACAATTATTGCTTGTAACGTAATTTTCTATGAATGGATTTGCCACCTAAAATCGCGACCTTTCCGTTCTTCCCGTCTGTATTCTTCAGCGTTTTCCGCGGTCGGAAAATCTCAAGTGTGTGTCGGCTCCCGGCGCGGCGTCGTCACCGCGGGGCAAATATCCTGGATTGGATTACGCGTCGCGAGATTGTTGGCTGAGGGACTTGGTTCGACGCGCCGCCGGCTGTTGTCACTCCCTCAACCTGTAATGAGAATACTCAAAATTGATGTGATGGGTAACTTGGTGACCGCGTGACGCAGGTAAAAGAACAGATGGATAATGGTTACACAAATCTGCCAATTTACATTCTTAGGGCCGGTATTTCGGGTTATCCTCAAATCTGCACCTCAAGCAAGTAGCTTATGTTCAAGAGTTTATGTCATACTTAACGCTAAGGAGGAACTGAAATACACCTCTTACAAGATAAGTGGTACTTATGTTTATTCCTAAGAATAAGTATGTACTGAAATACCGGCCCTTAGTAAGGGCTTTGTATAAGAATAAGTTTATTATAAGATTAAGTAAATTTACCTACTTTGTTTTTGTTATTTAAAACTTTAAAAAAGTAAATGCACTGTTTATGTGTAGGTATGACGAGAGAAATGCTCGTTCTTTCTTTGACATTTAAAATCTGAAATGAAGGCACATGGCATTAAAGCAAAGCTTTGCTCAGAAATATGTCAGTTGAAGTGGCAGTGGATTGGTCACATATATTGCTCAGCGATAATCGTTGGGGCAGACGAGTACTTGAATGGAGACCACGTTTAGGCAAACTAGATGGACCGACGATCTAAGAAAATTAGCTGGTAGTGGCTGGATGAGAAGAGCGGAGGAGCGTGTGTGGCGGCGCGCCTTGGGAGAGGCTTACACCCAGCAGTGTATAGATAATTGCACACATGATGAAGCATGCTCAGTAAATAAAGTTTATGAAACGAAATGACGCATTCGTATTTGTTATTTTGACACCGGCTAGATAGCAGACAAACTTTTTCGGACTGCGCAAAAAAGAACCACCTCAGTTCGATACAAGCAAAACGGCCACATGAATTAAACGGAATGCCCTCCGCACCGCGCCGCGCCGTGTGTTGCGAAAAGCAAACTAATCGAGAGCGACACGGCGAGCGCCAACAAATTCCAACTGCAACTATATAATTTTCAGCACAAACAGAACCATATATCTTACAAACAGCGGCCCGCATACCTGAACCATGTATTTTATACGTTCGCGTGACCAACGCCAATAAAAAAAGCGGGCGCCCGGGTGAATTTGACGTATGGCATACTTAACTCCCAATATCTTCATCTAAATCGGGACCATAAACATTGTGGACATATTTTTCGCGCTGGCAACACCGCGCCTGACGAGTGTCGAATGCGAGTGACGCGCTCGCTTTAATTTTATTCTGCCACCTGCTACAGTGCGACATCAAAGAGTAAACATAAATGAGAGGGCTGCCATAGTTTATATAGCCACACAAATTACTTGCAGACACATTTAACTTTACGTACCCCGAACCCACCCCGTATTGAAATTTCCTGTACGATTCCACCACTATTGCTACCGAAAGTTTCTAAGATTCTGACAAGATAATTTTGTCTATGTGCAGTATGGTGATTGCGAATCACAAGCGTTTATTCTATTTGCAGGTCAAAAGCTACTATTATAGACCGCTCTATAGGCGGACCGACAGTCGACTGCACATAGAACGGAGAGCTTTAGAGTATGTTAGGGTTTGCCGGGACGTGAAAACTTTTTAGTTCCGAAATAAACTGTACCTACAACCTTATTCCTTAGAAAGGAATCCCAAACAGGGTATGTCCCTTAGCCAAATCCTAAAATTTACTAGTGGATTTCTAAAAAAAAAATTCAATAATATTTTGTGTCGTTGCAACGGTCGTGGTTGTAACGCAATCGTGTACATTTCAGGCAAATTCATTCCAAACGAAAGTTACAAAACACAAGACTCGGTTATATAAACGATACGAAATGCACATTTTCGAAACAGATTTTTTTCTGTTTTATTTATCAAAAAATGTTATTTGTGGTATAAAAGTTACCTACTGAGAAAGAAGTAAGATTCCTAATAGCTATAGGAATGCTTCCTTCCTTTCCAGCGATTTTTTCCAGCCCCACTGCTGGGTACAGGCCTCTCATTTACCTGCATGATATGAGAGGATGAGAGGACAACAACTTTTCTAAAGGTAACATTCTGACTGTCTTAAAAGTTTAAGAGAACGAAATCCTAGAAATTATTTAAATATTTTTCAAACTCGTCATTATTGTCGGCACAACTCCGCCCCCATAATGAGTAATTCTTGATAAATGCAATTGTTTTTTATGGGAAACGCGACATGGCATGCGATAGACTAACGCAGAGGCATATCCCTACGCTGCCCACGGGCATCGAGTATTTACGTGGGCTGCAAATTCTTATATTATATATCTAATGTTAATTCTGCTCAAAACATAAATATGCATTATTTATTTTTAAAATATAAGAGAGTACTTACACAACACATCTCCATCACGAACTGAAATCAGGACTCTACGTATAATTCCAAGTTGTTATCCGCACCAATATACGAGTATCTTGACTTATATCATTGCAATTTATTCCAGTGATATCAAATATATTATAACAGGTAGGTACTGCACGTTACCTAAATAAATTAAAATATATCTACACAAACTAGCTAGCTAGACCATGCTGTTAATAAATAGTATTGACCTGAACTCCCCTTCCTGTGGGCGCTGCTGGCTAGGCATCGTCGCCTCTACAATGCGGCGGGCCGGGGTGGCCATCAACGGAATAAACGTAAAGTCGCGCATTCAGCACTCGCCTCGCCTCGCCTCGCCACCACGCCATCGTCGCATCGCGTTGCCGCTTACAAGTGTTCCTCTCTAGCCAGCAGTTTTCTTTTTAGTCCGTCAGCTGAAATTCGATGAACGCTGTATTTTTAGCTGGACCCTTTAACGTATTGCTGTTTGGCAATTCTGCACTTTTAAAGCATTGAGTATTATTAACTCCGAAATATTTGTGATCTTCTTTCTTATTGGATGTCACTTATAATTTTATTATTCTTATACGAATCTTGAAGGTATCTTTCATTTTGCATTCCTCTCATATCCGCTTCCTATCGCTTCTAACTTTACCTATTTCAGTTTCATAACAAAATTCAAGTCATGAACGTTTTGCCACTATGGTGTTTCTTTTATATTCGTTCTTTTCTCAAGTTTTGCTTTTAGTTTTGGGGGCAACGGAACGAATCCCGCTCGGATTTGGACGACGACGGCTGCTATTACATTTTTACGTAAATTTCTCTTTTATTGCGTTCATTTGCCCGAATTATAGATGTTAAATGAACACATTTAGGTCGAGATCTTGTGACGCGATACAACAGCAACTTGGCTTCCTTTAGTTTTATGTGCATAGTTTTACGTTGTGCTATTTTTGTCGAACAATTTCGCTGGTACGACCTTGTGTAGCTAAAAGCTTGTCGTGGCTCTTGCTTTTTCTTTCACGTCGTATGTTATGTATGAGTTTTGCCAGTATCTATTGTTTACGTGTTTAGGTAGGTAGATTTCATTTTGATCTACCTATTTATGTATCAAATACAAGTGCACATTATGTCCCAATTCTAAAATTCAGAAAGACTGTAAACAAGGAAATATGCAATCATCTCCTTAATGGGGTTATTATGTAGCCCAAAGTAAGCAATTTTGTTCTAAAAATTTTGGACAAGAGAATAAAATTTATCTTTTTGATTACATTCGATGGTTAGAAAAATCATTGTGTATATGAGATTATGTCGCGTCTACACTAAAATGAATTTAGGTCTTCTCATACTCATTACAATCCTAAACACCTGGCATAGGGATTCATTCTCACAGAACTTTCCTCTAAATTCGTTTGAACAAAGGCGAGGGAGTAACGACCGAAGCACCCTCTTTCATTAAGCAAATAAACATCTTAGTGAGGCACTAAAACGGCACTCATTCCCTCTAATTACTCGCCAAAGCTTCAATAAACCTTCCCATCACCACTCGATACAGCAAACAAACGCGACACCACCTCTTCCGTTCGCTCCAATAAAATGACAGATCAATAACTCTCGTCCACGGCGACGCGACGCGTTGGATGCTAGGCCCTCGAACCGTACTCGACACGCGGCACCATAGCGCCGTGCACACACGTTGTCGTCACCTCGCGGTCTCGCGCTAAATTCTATTACCACAGTCACTTTACGGTGTAAAATATGCTGACCTTGCAAAAAATCATAACAGCGATTGAATTTTTTTTTATCAATAATATATTCTATAAGCAATGTTAAATTAGAAAGATCTACCAAACATTTTGATTTTTTTACATTATTTAAGTGATCATTTTGTACCTTTTTTTTGTCAGCATAAATTAATATTTTTTTCTACTGATCCTTGGAACTGGTCTTTACCGAGTTAAATAAAACAAATTACAAAGTGTTATTTATAATCCATTGCAGCCATTTTATTCACACCAATGGTGGGTACAGACCTCTCTCATTTACATTTTATGAGAGGCTTTAGTCTTTCCACGGTGACCAACCGATTTCCTTTACCGATTATTTATTATAATTTTGATTAATTAATTAAAATAAAAAAAAAAACTTAAAAGTGTTGGTACATTTTTGTAATTTAACATTGCGCAATAGATACGTATACCCATATATAAAATAAAATCGCTGTTATGATTTTTTGCATACCAACACTTAAAATGACTAGACTATATGTATTTGACAGGTAACTTTTTAAGGGGTTATTTGATTATTGTTCGCCCTTGATTCGTAATTAAGTTTATAGATTGCGTCAATACAGGTTTTTGTCGACGAAGCGCGCTCGGGAACGATATTCCGTTTTAATTAACCTTTCAGGATGCGATTGAATAAATTAGTCGAAAACGAACGCGTAATCCATTTTGCCCGTAACCAAATTGCAAAGCTTTCCAGTTAGATAAGTAATGCAAATATAGGTATAAGGTATAATAGCTTTGTGCGACGTAGACCTGTCCCGTTCGGCCTTGCAGGATAAAAAACTACGGTTCTGACGTCTAGACCTGAATTTATTATTCCGAATTCTTCGTTTCATCCGTAATTGATGTAAAGGAATTGGGGTAACGGGCCAAGGCGATAAATCTTTGGCGTGCCCTTGAGTCGTCTCCGCTCGCTATATCTCCGTGTCTGCCGGCTCGAGGCATCCGCCCTCTTATGTTGGCCACACACGCCACGGTGTTGCCGCGGTGTGAAAATGGGAAATAATTTTGGGGAAATAATCAAAACTCCAGGCCGGTGGTCGCGTGCCCGGTGGATATTAAGGAGGAGCGCCTCGACGCGGGGCGGCGGCGGAGGGGGGCATGTTAATGTTGCCAGCGTACGGAATAATGCGGGGTATGCATGTAATGAGCCGCGGCAAATTGTGTTGCCATAAAAATAATTGTATTCCTGGGGGGGGGGGGGGGGGGGGGGGGGGGGGGGGGGGGGGGGGGGGGGGGGGGGGGGG
>WYDE02113607.1:0-11516 GCA_009867175.2 Adela reaumurella
AAAAGGTAAGAAAAACATTATTTTTACCATAAATCCATCATTCCAAAAAATAAAATCATTACTACGAATCAATACTAACGTAAATGCTCCGGCCACTGACGTATAATGCGTGTTACACATAAACTAAATTGTCCGTCCGGGTAAAACATTTATATTGGAACTAGCTAGGGGCTTACATAATTTACTCTCACTCCACGCCTGTAACATTGTCGGGGAAGACATAAGATGCCATGAACATGGTTTGACGTTTTGCGTGATAACATTTCTCTTTCTGTCAAAAGAATCTGGTCGACAAATATTCACTTGTACAAAGTACTTATGTCTGCTAGACTTTATTGTACCACCTACCGTTTTGTACAAAAGTGTAGTACAAGCACAAAAATATTATCAATTTTAGCCATATTATTGACATTATTTGCTGACATTACTGGTAACAAAAAATAAATAAAAAATTCCATAAAAAAAATAAAATTCAACTAGGTAATAATTTTCTTTCTCATTTAATCAACTTAGCCATTTATGCTGAATTATCGAAGTATTAATTATATCAAAACATGGACCAAGACAAGATAAAAATAACAAGAATAATATCTGATGGGTGATTTCCAGATATAATGATGACAGGATTAGAGATCGCTCCATTTAAAAAGTAATCTTGTTTTTATAAGCCACCTATATAGTGGGTTTACATACCCACCGTAAGTTTTCCGGTGCAAATTTAAGTACTAGACATCATAAAGTGTCCAACAGGGATTTTATCTGTTGAATTTGTTTCAATATTTTTTGTAGGAATTTTATTCGTTCTACTGCTGTGCGCAAACATCTCTCATTCATATCGGATGAATTTGTTTATACGCTTCCACATTCACTAACCAGCTCGAAAGTGAGCTTCCTCAAAGTGTTTTCCTTCACAGGTTTGTCCACAGGCATGTAGTACATATTCTAAATTATAAATATTGTACTCTCAGTGCACTCAGTGGGGATAGAACCCGAATCTGCTGCTCGAGCTGCGAGTTTTCGCCCGCTTGGCTATGTGATTCTAATATTAATGTAATGAAGTACCTAACCTTAATTCAAAATAATCCCGGCCATCTGGAATATTTGAGTCTATCGTATGTACCCCGCCGCCGGCTGCAGTTGTCCAAATCCACTCGTTATGCAACGAGGCTGCGCGCGCATCGTCACAGGAAATGTACAAATACACGACTTTGTGTAAGTGAACCTGTCCGAACCGAGCCGACTCAAAGTCAAGTTTGATGAGTCAGTTACCTTTCAAATTTTGTGAAGTAATATAGTGTATTTAATTTACATCATGATAAAATTCACTTAATGATGATAAATGAGAATAAAGTGAGGTCGTGAGTTCGAGCTCTGGTCAAATAAAGGGATTAAAGAATGAAATTGCCGTTTTTTATGCAAATTTTTAAATGATCAGTTTTCCTCACTGACAAATCATGCATATCGGTATCATAACTAGGTCAATGATAATGATTGTATCGGAATATCCAAATGTAATTGGTCCAATCAAACAATGTCGTCTATGAAACAGCCTTAGGGCCAGTTTAGGCGACAGTATACAACAAATTACTCGGTCTTGCGAGTACAGGTGTAGGTTACATCTTAAAACCTAGAAATTTTCATGCGTTATTCCTACATACATACATATCACTCACGCCGAATCCCGACAATCGGGGTAAGCGGAGCAGTCGGTTTTGTGCTGCATGAACTCTGGTAAATTACAGCAAAACACCGACCACCACGTTTCGCAAGGTATTCGGAAAAAATATCTATAAATCAGCATGCAAGGCACGAAGACCCACCTGCTGCAAGACTCGGTGGAAGTACCGTGCCAAGGTGAGAGGTGGCGAGCCTGTCGCCCTTTAGCACGGCATCTTGTCCTAATTCCTTAGTCGCCTTTTAAGACATGCATGGAAAGAGATGCAGTGGAGGCATTCTTTTAAGTACCGGCTTCACACGGTACAGTACCGGCTCCACACGGTACTCACTATGTATAAATAAGCACTATCTATAAATTGAGCCTAATTAATATTTTTTTTTAATCCTTGAAAAAATCAATTTATTTAATAAAATATTCACATATACATCATAGTATATGTATGTTAATATTTTATTAAAAACCTAAGAACCTATGAACGTGTTCTAGCCACTTAATGTGTACTTTGTTGATGTACTGTACTCCACAGAAATTGAAGAGGACGTTAAAGGCGTTTTACGAAACTGGCCTTTAGAAATAATTTTACAACCTTGGAAAAGTTATCTAAATTCTGAAAAAAAAAGTAGAAATCTGTTAATGCAAAGTCTGTGGAGTACGGTGGACTCCAGCCGTAACTCTTGCCACATTGTGTGCGTCTGTTGTGCATTTTGAGGCACGTTGGATGGTATCTTTTCAGGTTCTTGAATTTTTTTTATTTCAGCATATGTTTAAAGTCAAATTTAATTTTTTACTTAAACCATAATTGAAGACAATGTGTCAGTTAAGGCTTCTTTTACAATGTAATGTGCCTTCCTTACAAAAATATATTTTTTTTTACCCTTGTCAAGATTACTATGCAGTCAGAATCACAAGTCAACATGTCTGTCGTATTGTCATAGTATTTCTGTGGTAATACGAGTAATGCAAAGTTCGAATACCAAAAATTAATGTAAGTAATGAAAACAACATCAATATGTGACAAATGCAAAAATTCATGACATATGCCGTAGTCCTTCAGATAAGTATGGACGAGATTCAGAAAGCATTGAAATGCACGAGATCAGGTAAAGTGGCAGGCAGCGTATGCTATAGATTGTCTAGAAATAATATTTGCTTGCGACATCTCCACGTACAGATGATTGGTGCAAAGCTGTGATCGTCCCGCTAAATAAAGGAAATGACTCGCAACAGGAATGTAAAAACTACCGAGGCTTAAGCCTTGTAAGCATTGTCGGCAAATTGTATGGATGGAATATGGAATAAAGGATGGAAGACCTGGGAAGCGGGATTTAGGAAGGGTATGGGATGCACAGATCAAGTCTTTCCCTGCGGTGCATAGCCAAAAATATCTGTAGAAAAATCCAAAGGTCTTTTGCGCGTTTGTAGATTGGAAAAGGCCTATGACAAAATGCTGAGGAATGAGTTGTGCAGTATTGTCCGAGTATGGAGTGGACAGTCGTTTGGTGAGAGCGTTGAAATCTCTCTATGAGGGTTCCAAGGCTTGCGACAGGATAAACGGGGTATACAGCAACTGGCTTGACATCTCCAGAGGCGTCAGACAGGGGTGTGTGTCTTCACCTCTGACCAGTTTTAACTAAACTAAATCACATAAAGTATTCATAAATATAAATTAAACTACCTATAAATATAACTTCAATTATGAAATAATATATTAAATATATATAAAATAAATGAAGTTTTTTTAAGAAACTAAACACAAACATGTTTTTATTTTTATTTTATATCATACCAAACAATGAAATGAAAAATGGAAAACGTATCTATTTAATTTATTTATGAAATAAGGAGAAACATTATGAGTAACAAATAATTTCCTAAAAGAATTTAATAATTTCCAAGTTGAACAAGGTTACCATTTCATGCAAAACTTAAGGATAAAATTGCAAATGTATTCTAAATTATCGCTAGACATGGCACACAATAAAACTACCAAGGCTAGAGCGACTCCTGCGCATTGAAGGCGATGACTTGAATTCGGCTTGTAAAGAGTTCAACGACTGAGGAAACCTATCGCGTGCGCTCCGCCCAAGTCTTCACCGTTCCGAGTTACAAATTTGCGTTACTCCTAAATAAGAAAGAAGACAGCGCTTTGCTAAATATACATCCGTCTCTTTCGTACAAAGCAGTGGTCGAAGAAGGTTTTGCTATTTTAGTGTATGTTTCGTTAGCGACTAAAGCCTTCCGATGTCTCGCCGTTCTACACACACAATGGCGTTTTTATGCAGCTTGGCTATTTGGCGATGGCATCATCGCTCGTCCAGAGTTAAATGACTTCCAGAAAGATGTGGCTTCTAACCTTGGTGCAGTAATTATGCCGTTTTGCACGTTGTGAATTTGGGAGTCGTGATATAGATGCAAATAAATTGTAGAGAATAGATTTAATTTATTCCTAACAAATAATTTAGGCATCTACTGAAATTTCAGCATCATAAATTTTTTTTTAAATATTTATTTAAGTTTAATATGACAAAACTACTAAGAAGCACATAACAATATAAAAAATTAAATTTAAATATTATCTGGGGACGGAGCGGAGGGTCCCCAAGAAAGTGTCTTCCCGCGTTCCCCCTCTGGATTGCGATGCTGACCCTTATTTATTTTAATTTACTTACAGAGACTTGTATATAACTACAGGTATCTATTATTTTGTGGAACGTAAATAATAAAAGATGCAATATCGGCAGTTGGGAATTATTGGGAATACAAAACTGGATATGATGAATATTTTATTCTTAGATGTACGATGTTTTTATCTAGATACTGAACGTTAATTTATAAATGAAATATGTACAAGAATGTATTTAAATTAACTTGTCGCACTATTTATTTTGAGTGTTTGCCTGTTCGACTGTTGTCTGCAATACCGTATGTAGTCAAGTAGGAGTACAACGTTATTTTTATTCTTTATTTATTTAGCATTCTTATGGTAGTGCACTAGAAATGATAAGCCAAAAACATAAGTTTTTAAAGAAACATTTTACAATTATGAATAGTTTTCATCATTTAAAACTTTATTTACAATGTTTTATAAATAAATGAATTACACCCTTGCCTCTTGCAGCCATTTTATTTGTCCCACTGTTGAATAAATTATTGAAATTTATAAGATATAAGAGGATTTAGTCATACACTTCCACGGTTACCAACCGGCTTAGAAGTGAGTTTCCTCACAGTTTTATCCGCCCCGGAGTGTCTGCAGCCATTTTAGCACAAATTCTAAGTATTGTGCTATCAGTAAGGATTGCCGTATCAGCCAAGCGGGCAAGAGCACTAATCTCGAGCGAGAGGTCTGGGTTCATTTTCCAATGAATAACATATTGAAAATAAATAAGAGAGTCTTCATAAGTTTTTAACCTACATACTTTCATTCTGAATTCGAAGAAACATTTTAAATATCTGACTTTATAATGAATGACTCTATTATACTTATAACGATAGGTGTAGTTGATTGATGTTGGCAGAACAGCTTGGTTGTTGAGAACACCACACGCCTCTTAATCGAGTCGTCATGAGTAGAGAATTTCGTCGTCACTGGTAGAGAATTTCTCCGTTAATATGTGTATTTTCTGATATGTTTTGATTTATGTAATCTATTTACACAATGAATAGCTGGAGTGCTGGCAACGCATAAGTCGGCGTAAGTTTACAGAGTCTTAGCGACAATCGCAGAGTGTAGGGCGGGCGGCGGCTTGGCGGTTGAAGCAGCGACGAACGCTGGGCGGGCGGCTAGGTGCGGGGGCGGCCGGCAGCACACTGCAATGGGTTACCGTAATGACTACCCACTCTTGCTGACAGCGTCGCGCAGTGGAAGCTGAAATATAACATTATTTTGTACTTTTGAGAAAAATGAATTCTGTTCATATTTTTTTTTAATTTTCAGTTTTTAATTTTTTCGTAGGCAAGGACACACAGTCACAGGACACATTTAGTTAAATTGTATAATTATTTTTATAACAAAAAAAAATCAAAAAATCAGAAGGTCGAAACATGGAACATATTTAAAACGTATTTATTTTGTTTTATTTGTTGAATTTTTATTATTTATGATTGGTGATCTATGTGTTATTTATAGGAATTTATATATATTAATGTAATGTGCAGTGTACGTGAAGAATGCTGAATAAAGAACTAAGAAATAATTTTTATCGCGGTAATTTTTGTCCCAAAATCATGAAATGAACAATTCAACCGCACAAGTAGACACGAATTCGTCATGTCCCTTCTGTATGGACGGCAAGCTGTACAGAGGCACGCGAGGGCTGAACATCCACCTCTCCAGGGCTCACCGACCGACCACCAATTCTTCAGCAGCGCCTTCACAGGACACAGGGTCTGTATATGACGCAGATTCACCCGATTTTGCGAGCAAGCTCGGCAAGCTAAAAGCAAATATCCGCGTCCTTCGACGAATACCTAAGGGTGCTCGCATTGCCCTCTCGTCGACCACCTAAGCACTTTCGTAGATCAGTGTTTTGCATCCAATGAATGTCTTGCAAAAATCTATGATTTTTGCATATTTTATATTTTGCATTTGCATATTTTTGCCTATGGGTCCCCAAACTGAATAAAAGTGACAAGACACTCACTACCTAAGTAAACGAAAACATATGCTCAGATATTTCAGTAGATTCTATTATACTAAGTTTAAATTAGTGCGATGAATCATAGCGTAAACTTAAAAACATTATATCTATCATTCTCAGATCATTCTAGTGGGTATATAAGAGAAAAAGTAAGTATCGCGATCCACAGAGGGAATGCGGCCAGCGTTATGCGAACATTCTCCTCGATGAGTTCTTCCATCTGCCTTCCTGAGTCGAGTTTACTTGCTATTTCTCTAGATAAATAGTTAGGTTTTGAATTTATTTAAGTTTTGTAGGTTAGTTTATACAGTTTTATTATTTGTGTTTAGGGTTTAATTTATATTTTTCGCAATCCAGAGGGGGAACGCGTTGAGTGTCTTGGGGACCCTCCGCTCCGTCCCCAGACAAAATTTAAATGACATTTTTTATATTGTTATGTAGTTTCTAGTTAATTTTATTTAAGGTTTCTTAGTAAGTTTATCATATTTTTTTTTTTCAATAATAAAAGAGTACGCCCGACTGGCTGACTGACTGACTGGCTCATCATCGCACAGCATAAACCGTAAGACATAGAGAGCTGAAATTTTGAAGACAAGTTTATTTTATAACGTAAGCATCCACAAAGAAAGAATTTCTGGAAATTTCAACTTTATGGGGTGGAAATGGGGGGTGAAATTTTGTATGGGAGAATAGATTTTTTTAAAGGTAGGAACTTGAAAATTTGAATTGTAGCTATTGAACATAAATAAGGAGTGAAGTGTTTCAGGGTTATTGGATTTTAAGATTTTAAGGGGTGGAAATGGGAGGTGAAAGTTTGTATGGGAGTATCGATTTTTTTAAAGGGTAGGAACTTGAAATTTTAAATTTTAGCTAATGAACATAAATAAGTAATGACATGTTTCAGGGTTTTTGTATTTTAAGATTTTAAGGGGTGGAAATGGGGGTGAAAGTTTGTCTGGATTTTTTTTAAAGGTAACTTTAAACTTTAAAATTTGAATTGTAACATAATTGGTGAAGACACCAACTTCCAATCCAAGCATAGGTTAGGTTAAGCAATTTGTGGAAATATTGAAATGCATCCCTTAAAGGGCCGCATCGCGGAACTAGGCGTTTTGAGAGATCGAAACAATTTCTTTCTACAGATTAAGTGGAACGTAGTAAACGAAATTACACAGAAAATTAAAGACAAGGATTTCATGTATAATACAGTATTTTTTTTCATACTTTATATAATTTACTTTCTGCACAGTGCCCACTCAAATCAGAGCCTTTTTAGAAATTCCGGCGAAGAGGTGGATTGGTGAAAGTCAGTAGAGCTTATGAAAACATAAAATAAAAAAGTACTTTCAACAAACAAACAAACAAGCAAGTGGCTCCTTCTGCGAAGCCGGGACCGTCGCAGACTTGGGTGAGATATTTTTTTATAGGTTATTTTAGTTATAGTTAGGTTAGTTTATTTTCCTATTAGATATAGTTTTTAATTTTAGTTGTATAATTTGTTATTTAATGAAATAAAGCCATAAATTGAAACAAAAAACAAGCATGTCCTCTACTTTTGTTTGTTGCAAACGAATTTGTTGAAGTGAAAAATTGTTTAAGTTTTCTTAATCGAAGCCTCTCAAATAGTAAAATATTTGTAAAATATGATGTGCCCCGAAAACTGAACTGATTGAAACGACGTCAAGTATCTACTATGTAAACAATTATAAAAAGCTCACTTGTCATATGGTCTGTGCCCGAAGAAGTGCGCAAAGCTGTTGACGGACCAGGTGGCGTTGAGGACGAACGCGTACCGCAGCAGAGTGGGTACGAGGAAGGCGTTGGCCCAAGTCTCGTTCCAGCCGTACACCGGGATCAGCGTGGGGATGATGAAGCAGACCAGCGGCATCACCTTCATGTAGTACCTGACAGAAACCATATAGGAGTTATCTTGGTCTGACTATGGTTAGAACCGATTTGTCTTTAATCGGCAATTGAAGAAGAATATAACAGCTAAGACATCTCTTGAAAGAAATATGTATTTTCTAGTAAGTATATTACGTATTACTTGCTGAACGCATCTGACTACTGAAAGGCTTGAAAATACGACAAGCCTTTCATTCAGAAGGTTTTGAGGACACTTTAGGTGCTGTATTGTTCTACACTCTCCTGCTGCGGGACGACACTATTGCGTTGAGTCTAGTTTGCATGGTCTGAATCACGGATTTGATAAATGTCGCGCGCGGTTTTCAATCTTCAGAGCGCATGCTGTCGGTATCATAATCGTGGTGTTCAAAGCGAGGAACTGAATAATGATTATCCAAAACATTTGTAATTTTTTTATTTTAGCAGTAGGGGGATTGTAGAAAATTCTTTATACTATTCAACCTCCTGGATGAAACGGTTAAGCCTCTAGAAGCAGTTTGGGTGAATCTGTCGAAAAATATTGTATTTTATATATATTTACTGCACTCAAATACAAAAGAATAAGGGCAAAAGGTAACACTTAATGCCTAGAGGCATTTTTTTCCAGAATACCTTTGGGATCTGATAATTGCTAGGTGAGTGGCGGAAAGAGATGTATATGACATGGCATTTTTATGGAGGTACTTTATCACTGCTCGGTGTTCAATTTTCTCGTATTGAAAATCTTGTCACAGTTAAACAAAAAATTATGGGCTTGATTGATTGAACCTGTCAGAGAAAATCAGTGCTCAATATTAGCGGCTTGTCGATGCATATGCAACTGGTTAAGATGGCTTTCCAACTGAACGGGTAGCCTATTAGTTAAGTGGTCCCATTCGATTAAACGCCTAGGCTAGTCATTGTAACAATTTATCTATCTCAGCGTTCAACAACTTGGCTGATTCAAAGCTAGCCCTTTGGGAACGGCTGATAAAAATCCGCCGGATGATTCAATTTGAAATTCAAACATTTGCCGCCGAAAGACTCGCGTCTATTGCCAAGGCGAACTTTCCACATTGCGATATGCGGAATTGACTCTTTTCACGTTTGGGAGTTTTACTTACCACTTTTTCACTCTTACACTTTTCCACTTATACATTTTTCAAACGAAATTTTACACTTTTCCATTTTTCTTGAGAAGTTTTGTTTAAGTTTGTAAATGTGTAAGTTTTCTGCATTATCTCCGGCGCTGCCGCCCTCCCTCCGACGCCTCCGGCTTCTGTATTATCTCTAGGGAGTAGCCACGTCTGACCATTAACATTTGGCGGCGGCAATTACGCAAGACGCACCAAAGTAGTAGGTATTATACACCAGGTGGCATATCTAAAATGGCAGTGGGCTGAAC
This sequence comes from Adela reaumurella, assembly GCA_009867175.2. Lineage (NCBI taxonomy): Eukaryota > Metazoa > Arthropoda > Insecta > Lepidoptera > Adelidae > Adela > Adela reaumurella. The sequence goes on from WYDE02113607.1 coordinate 9,608, forward strand.
ACGTGAGCCGCAGGGCTGATGGCCGTTTGAGCACGCGCGTCCTACACTGGCGACCTTGGACAGATAAGCGAAGTGTGGGAAGACGCACCCGCTAGATGGGACGACGACATCAGATACGTCGCGGGCAAACGATGGACTCGTGTTGCCGAGTGCCGGGAGGATTGGAACCAAATTGGAAAGGCGTATGTCCAGCAATGGACGATTAAACGCTGATGATGATGAAGATGACTACCTAATCTTCATGACACCAAATTATCTTTTGCAACCATTTTATTCGCCACACTGCTGGGTACGGGCCTCTCTCTTTTACATGATATGAAAGGAATTAATCATACACTTTCACGGTGACCAAAAGGCTTGCAAGTAGGTTTCCTCACGGCGGTTTCCTTCACCGGAGTCCGGAGTGTCAGCAGCCATTTTAGCACAAATTCTAAAGTAATAAATTTTTTGCTCCCAGTGGGGTTCGAACCCGCACCTCCCGCTTCAGAGGCGTGCTCTTGCCGCTCGGCTAATCTGACACTGTCTTACATATATGCACATTATTAATTCATTCTATGCGCGTTCGCCCAAACTTTGCTATTTTCCAGGATGAACCCTCAAAAGCAGCGTTACTTCAAAGTAGTCAGGATCATCATGAAGGGTCTAGGCATTTGGCCAGCGCGTCTCGCGATGGACCAGGGTCAATCGAGACAGGACATGCTTCTGTATTCGTGGCTGCTCTACTTCGTATGCTCCATTTCGGCAATGATCCTTTATGTAGCCCGCCACCTGGACCTAGGTTTCTTCAAGACCTGCGAGCTCTTGACTTCCGTCTACATTGCTGCTTTTGCTATTGTAAGTTTCGACTCGAGCGGTAAAGCCAGAAATTATTTGGATGTTGTCTATTCCACCATCATGCAATTTCAGAATATAGCCTTCAGATTCAGAATAAAAATGGTTAAATTTGATTAAGAGGTATGGATAGTAGAAGATGCCTAGTGGATTTTCCCGGCTGGACCGCAAAAGGGCCGATGGCATGTCTCTGGTTCCTTGGGCTGGGGGTAGGTCTTTGATGTGGGACGCTGCTTGTGTCGACACGTGGCGCCTAGTTACGTTCGGGCAGCTTCAAGGTGGGTTGGAGCGGCCGCTGAGAGGGCGGTCCACGTCAAGCACAACTTATATGCAAACCTTACTCAAGAGTTTGAGTTTGCTGCGTTTGCCGTAGAAACGCTCGGTCCGTGGAGCTCGGAAGCTAGAGGCTTCCTCAAGAAGCTAGGTCGGCTCTTAATCAAGGCAACGGCGTTCCACAATCAGCGGCCTACTTTGCGCAGCGAATAAGCCTTGCCGTCCAGCGGGGAAAAGCGGCTCGTGTTCTTTAGGTACATTTTCTATAGATAGTTTTGATAATTACTTTCTAGTTTAATTTACTTGTTAATTTCTTTTGGTTATCTATTTTAAATAGTGTGTTTTCTGAATAAATCATATTATCCATTTTATTTATTTATTCTTCTTATTTTATTTATTAGATATATGAAGATGATTTACTGTTTGAGTTGTTACTGTTACCGTGTTCGGGCGGACCCTTCGCTGAGACGCGCACTTGATATGCGAAACGGCACCACGCGACTTGTACGAAACTTGAAACTAAATGACAAGAGCTTGGTAATGTTTCGGACAACGCTGACCGTCTGTCTGACTCGAAGTACGGTTGTCGCCTTTAAAATGGCAAACTGCAAATACATTTTTAACGACTTCAAAAAACAAAGGTGCTTCTAAATTCGGCCAGTATGTATTTTTTTTTAAATAGAAACTGACACGGTTTGGCTACATCACTTACAACGTCCTTGTGTGAGGTGTGAGCCCATAACACCGGGTGAACTAGGTGCCATGTCAGTGCTTCCCCCTTTGATCGTACCGGCTACACTGAACT
>WYDE02113717.1:0-11515 GCA_009867175.2 Adela reaumurella
GGCTGACATCACTGGTACCAGAAGAACTGGTGCATTAGGTGATGTAGCCTTCCGTGTCAGTTTCCATAAAAAAAAACAAAATTCTAAAAAGCTCAATGCGGTGACTTCAGACGAGACGATATATGTCGAAGTTCTATGACGAACTCGCTTATAGACTCATTTCACGTTGCTTGCGTATGTACGAGTATATGTATGAATGTCTAAATCTAAAGTGAATTGATAGTTAGAATTTTTTAATGTGCGAAAAGAGCAGATTTGAGCTTCTGCCACGTAACTAAACCGGATTTAAAGGTGCGGTACCAAGTCTGAAAGGAGATCAGGGAAGCCGCGTAGTAAGACCGTTTCTGTTACATCTCGGCTCTGTCACACCTAGTTCCTCAACACGCTCTACACTCGTGGACATAGATAGCTCTTTCCAATATATTATTACAATTTTGCAAAGTATTAGGTTAGTTTTATATCCATAGTAGTCAATATTAAACCGACGGTTTGGAGGTTTTGACTGAGGAACGGGGAGACGGGAATTCAATTCTTCATTTAAATATTGAGCCTGAATGCGTATCGCAGCGACAGTTTCGTCGGGAGCTATTTCCCTGTCCCTAAGAGCCTGGGTCAACTCCTCCATTCGTATTCTTGAAAGACTTTTGACAGCTGGCATTGAGACTTCTCAGGTGATTTTGCCTAATATTCATCAGTTACTCTAGGACAGGGTTTCTCAAACTTATGATATCACGTACCCCTAGTAGAGTTTCAAAACGACTGCGAACCCCTGCCCTAACGCAACTCCTGCCCCAAGGAATGGAAAATAAGAAAAATAAACTTCAGCTTATAAGGTTTTTTAATTTAATAAAAAGGGTTTTTAAACAGTGATACATTGATTGACGAAAGTAATGAAGGTGATGGGTGGGCTTGTTTCTTGTCGCAAATTGAGACGATTTTAATCTCAATTCTGACTCCACATCAAGTCGATTTCTATATTTAGTTTTTAGCATTACCAGGTGTGAAACGCATTCTCACAAAGGTATATGGTGGTAAAAGGAAATTCACGGCTTTGCGGGAGAGCTCGGAACATTCTTCCTGTGTAGCTGCCCAAAAAGTCAATTAAAGACATCTTTTTGAAATCAGCATGAAGAGTTTCATCTGCGGACATTTCTAGTAATGACTACTGTTGCTTAATACTCAAACTAGCATTTATGCTCTCGGTTGTGACCGCTAATGGGTTTCGAATCCAGCTGTTAGCATTATCAATATCTGGAAAATACCTTTTCAGTTCGCTGGGGAGCTGAGAAATATGAAGAACAATTTCAGTCCTCATTTCGGCATCTACGGTTAGGGCGTTCGTCGTAACAAATTCGTGCAGAACAGGAAAACACTCAAAGATACTTTGATTCAAGCAAGTCTTCCAAAACTACAATTTTTTTATGAGAGCATATATTTTGTCCTGCACAGCGAATACACTGCATGTCGAACCTTGCATCGAAGCATTCGTTTCGTTTAGACATGAGAAAATGTCAGCTAAATAGGTTATTATTTTCAGCCAGGTTTCATCTTCGAATTGGAACTTGAGGTTAAAGTCACTGTCCTTCAAAAATAAATAGATTTCGTGACGAAGTTCAACAAACCGAGCTAATATCCTGCCTCTTGACAACCAGCGTACTTCACAAGGTAACAGTAATGAAACATGTTCACTACCCATCTCTCGGCATAATAATGCGAAAAGTCTCGCATTGAGCGGACGTGCTTTTATGTAATTTATTATTTTGACGACCTCTGACAGTGCTATTTGTAAAATATCAGGCATTTTCTTGCACGCCAATTCTTCTCTGTGCAATGCGCAGTGGGTACTTTTGGCATCAGGAGCAAGATTTTTAATCCTAGTGACTAGTCCAGATATCCTTCCTGTCATGGCCTTGGCACCATCAGTCGATATACCAACACACCTGGTTCAATATATGCTATGTTTTTCAAAAAACGCATTGATGGTGTTGAACATATCTTCTCCCTGTTGTCGTAGACTGCAAGGTCTTGCACAACAGAAAATCTTCTTCAAAAATATTTTCATATACAACAACAACAAAAACAAGTAAATTCGGCAATCCACTTATATCTGTTGATTAATCAACTTCAATCGCATAATAACTATTTTTCAATCGTTGTGCGAGTTGATTTTCAACATCATGTACCATGTCGTGAATGCGCCGTGCAATTGTGTCATTCGAAAGAGGTATTTTGTCCAGCAATTTGGATGATTTGTCGCCCAAAACACAACTAACCATATCTTTAGCAGCTGGTAAAATCAATTCTTCAGCAATATTGCTGAAAATTGATTTTACTCTAGCCGCCGATTTTACTGATTCGTCCAGCCGCAATTACGTAAATGTAGTCGCGAACCCCCTACCATCAAATGGCGAACCCCTGGGGGTTCGCGTACCACACTTTGAGTAACCCTGTTCTAACCAAAAATAATAAAACATAATTTAATATTTCATATTATTCTACTATCTACAATTATTGTAATGTATATTGTCATTAGGTCATTATAAAATCCCAGCATAAAAGGGCAAAGACTTTGTATATTATAGAATCTGTTATAATACCGCGTAAGTGCAAATCTTGCCTATGTGGTTCCAAATATTGTAAATTAATTACCTAACAATTTGTAAAGATTGAAATAAAAGTAATTTGTTTTGTTATAAACAATTTCGTCTTTAAAATTGTAACTTAGACACGATAACGGAGCGAAATGTCTAATTCGAACGTTTTCTGATTTTTAAATGTTGCTTTTCGCTAACAGTGTCGATCTGTTCGAATTCTCATTCTGGCTCGAGCTCTCGTTTTGCTGAATTTTGTAATCCCGTTTCAAGGCTTCTTCGTGATTCGGCGAAAAATGTTTTTTTCCCCACCATTGCCTTATAGTCGCCCAGGGACATTTTATATAAGAAGATGGTTATCGATTGTCACTAATAAGAAATTTTTGTACGAGTACCTATATTAATTTTTATTGGTCTGAAAAAAAATAGACTTAAAAGTAGCAAATGAGGTTACGATATAATATATAAACAAAAATAAAAAAAAATAAAATTTCGTGGTCACACTGTTCTCTACGGTGCCCGTATGTAGTAATTTCACTTATATCTTGGTCGCCGCTGTCTGTCCATTAGACAAATATTTAATTAGAGCACGATTTTAGGCAATGCACGTAACATTGTTCACTACCAAAGCCTTGTACCGAAATATGGAAAAAAACTTAAAATTCACATAGGAAACACAATGTAACGTACACTCGCCTAATTTAATATCTGTGCATCTTTTAAAAGCCAATTCGCAAGAGAGAGTCCTAGTCCTAACGGTTAAATCTACCGCACCCATATCTACTATTAGCATTGTGTGCGTTTTTTTTCTCTTTCTTTTTTCATTTCTTCTTGTACAAACCATTTTTTTAAATGTGGATATATTTATTAATTATTACTATGTATTATTATCGTAATATTAACACACTGGCTGGCGCTGATAGATGTTAGTACAAAATATTTTTCTTCTTTTCTTTTCTTTGCATACGTACTGCAAAGCACGTACTGCACATAGGGCTGGAATTAAATACAGCGCTGAATCTAGTACGAGATTCAGCATAGGCTGCGTCCTGCCCTTTTTTTCTCTTCTATTATTGTCATGTATTTTCCTTTTTTAATTGATTAATATTGTGTAGAAGTGAAAAATAAATATTTCTTTCTTTCTTTCTTTCGTTCTTTCTAACGCGCCTCGCCTGCGCCGGCCGTGTTATGCAATATGAGACGAACAATACAAAAATATAATTATCTCTTTCACTCGCACTGTCCGGTCACGTGATCGGGTTCAAAGTCTATGATGCGCAAAATCGAGAATCGTCGACTTCTTTTCTTTCTTTTGCAGCCATTTTATAAGCCCCACTGCTGGGTACAGGCCTATCTCATTTACGTGATATGAGAGGATTTTAGTCATACATTTCCACGGCGACGAACCGGCTTGGAAGTGGGTTTCCTCACGAGGTTTTCCTTCACCGGAGTGTCAGCGGCCATTTAGCACAAAATTCGACTTAGCACGAATTTAGCACTCGTCGACTATTCATACATAAATAACATGAAATTTATTATAATAACGTAAAACCAGACGGAAACAAAATAATTAGTTTTACACCTAAACAAAACACAACTTTTCGCTCTCAAATTATTACAAACGTTCAAGGCGGCATGAGCTTATAAATAAACGTTAATATACGTTCCCTCCATCCAAGTTACTAAGGGAACTAACCGTCGTATTCAAACTCGAATAATCGACTAAGTACGACAGAGACAAAAATAAAGCAGAAAATCTGTAACCGTATTTGTATGTAACTAAGCGCCGTCGTCAGGATGGGATTTTGTTCGTTTATAACTCGAGAACGACTGAATCAATTCTCGTGAGATTTTCGCTGACGAAATCTCTAACAAGTGGTGATGGTTATAGGTTGTTTTATATCGCTATAGTCTTTCGGGGATCGGAGCGATTATCATATATGTTGCCGGTTGGCGACGAGTTTTTTTTAAATTGTAACTGACACGGAAAGCTTCATCACCTAATGCACCAGTTTTCTGGTACCAGTGATGTGAGCTGAAACACCTTATTATGAATTATGAAGGTAGGTGCCATGTTGTTACACTGAATACTGGCAACATGATTCTTCTCACCAGCGCAACTCTTTGTTTTTTTTTTATTGAAACTGACATGGATGGCTACATCACCTAATACACCAGTTTTTCTGGTACCAGTGATATCAGCCTAAACACCTTGGTGACTTATGCAGGTAGGTGCCATATCAGTGCTTCCCTCAATTCCAGCTGGCTACACTGAACTGGACGGAAATCGCGACTATGTTTCATTGCCGCTTCGACCGACCTTCATTTAGAGCGGTGGTATCAACCCGGGCGTGTTTAACCCTACCACCATATAAGGAGAGTTAAGGGACCTATAGTTTAACGTGGAATCCGAACCACGACCAGCGTCAACGGTCAAGCGGTCACCCATCCAAGACCTGACGGCGCTCTGCAGTGTTTGACTTCGGTTATCAAATGGCGAATACCGCAACCACTGAGCCAACGACGCTGTTAAAGCGACATGTTTCTCTTTTCAATCTCGAGCGACCGCGCCACCGCGCCGCGTGTGCTTCTTCTATACAATAACTGTCTGTGCTCGCGGCTCCGCCCGCATTAAAGTCCGACCTCTCTCATATTTCAGCTCTCTGCTCGCCCCCTATGCTAATTATCGTGATAAAAAGTAGCCTATATATGATGGTAAGAATGAAGTTTTACGTTGACATAAACCGCATCAAAATCGGTCTAGGTATTCTCGAGTTATAAACGGAAAGACAGGACTGACTGACTACTGAGGACGCCAGACGTTGCATTTTATGATAGTAGGGAAGGGAAGGGATATATCGGCGCGCCACTTAATACAGTCTACCAGTGTGACAAAAGCGGAGAAATTGAATGCTAGTAATTAAAACCATCAAAAATTAACGTGCAACCGTACATTTATTGTCATGAATTTGAAGCCCGATATGATTGGCTAAGCGAAGCGAAGCAACTTACTCGACTATCGTCAGAAACTTTTTATGTTAGTTTGTTTGTCCAGACAAATCCTAAACGTTTCGGTCGAACGGGTTGATATTTTATTGGTTCATTCCTATATGTAAATACGTCGCCCCACAAATATTTCCAACTTCCTAAACATAGCTGAAACGTAGTTGGAAATCTTTACATTTCCACTTATTCTTGGTTAGGTGTTAATCTACTTTCTTTCGTTATATGCGACTAGTGGACGACCCTGAAGTGTCCCGCGATCTAGCACCACTGCAACTTCGTAGGGATGTCGCTCCCTAAGTGTGCTCTATCGCTTATTCCACGGGGTGTGAACGGAGAAGCTGTTTAACGCGATCCCGCCGTCCCATTTACACCTCCGCACTGCGCGTACTGGGCAGGGATTGCATCCCTACACAATGGACCTACCGCGGATGCGTATGAATCGGTCCTGCAGATCTTTCATATACAGAACCGATAAACTCTGTAACGCTCTTCCTGCCCACATATTTCCTTGCATGTACAGTCTCGAGTCCTTCAAGAGGGGCGTGAATAGGCACCTGTAGATCTTTCATATACAGAACCGGTAAACTCTGTAACACTCTTCCTGCGCACATATTTCCCTGCATGTATAGTCTCGAGTCCTTCAAGAGGGGCATGAATAGGCACCTTGTAGATCTTTCATATACAGAACCGGTAAACCCTTTAACACTCTTCCTGCCCACATATTTCCCTGCATGTGTAGTCTCGAGTCCTTCAAGAGGGGCGTGAATAGGCACCTGTCAGGCCGGTATGGCATTCGCGACCCCCGCTAAAACCGAATGTTTATGGGCGTCGTTATTCTCCTTCTGGCTGGCTCGGCGCCATATGTCACGTTCTCAATAAAAAAAATTAAAACTGACAAGAAACTTTTGGCCAAGGTATGTATAAACATACTGACGTAAACTGACGAAACACTGCGACAAGATTTGCGTACATCTACCTCCTATTTTACATCCCTTTGCATGGCCGGAGTCCGAGCAATTCTCTCAAAGTCGTATTTTTAATCAGGCGAAGTAAACTGACAGTTGCTAATGTCACTTAGCTGTTAACTATAGGAATCCATCCGTCAAATACATACATTACCTACATAGATTCCTGTAATTAAGCACACAGCAAACGTCATATTACTTCGTCTAATTAAAAATACGACTTTAGACGTAAATTTAAAAAAAAATATTAAGGTGTCGAAAAACGGTCGAAAAAATCGAAATGTTTTTCACGCCGGTTACTTTCCAAAGATTCAAGGTATAAATCGAAGAAATAAGCTCGAACACTAGGTTACTAACTTTGTAATAAATGGTCCAACTTTTCGCCGGCGGCGGTGGGGTCCTTGGCGATGCTTTGGCGGAGCTGCTTGGTGATGTTCCTGAAGATCTCCCTGGACAGGGCGAGGCCGTCCTTCTCGATGTCGCGGCGTAGGCGTTCGGCTCCTTCCGGCTGCGGGGCGCCTTCATCGTCGCGCGGCGTCTCTGAGGGCAATAGTGAACGAGATATTAAAGTGGACAATATACAAGATGGACAATATAAAAAATGGATAATATACAAAGTGGACAATATACAAAGTGGACAATATACAAAGTGGACAATATAGGAAATCGACGAGATAGGAATATGAACGAATTAGGAAATGGACAAAATAGGATAATGGACAAGAGGAGAAAGTGGACGGCATATTAATATGGGTTTTAGGAAATGGACGACATAATAAATTGGACCAATTATTATTTATCTGGAGTTACATTTTCTTTTGGGAAAGACGCTTTAAAAGAACATAGACTTTTATTCCGTCGTGAGACACAGTGACCTTTTCCGCAAATATTTAAAAGCAGGTTAAGACCTGATTTCTTTCATCTCAAGAAGGCGCGTAAATAAAACTTTAAATTTTAAATAATAATACAAATTGCATTATTATTATTACCGTGTGGGGTCGGTACTTAAAGAATACCCCCACTTAATCTCTTCCCACGCATTCCGTAAAAGGCGAATAAGCGATAAGGACAAGATGCCGTGCTAAAGGGCGACAGGCTCGCCACCTTTCACCTTGGAACGGCACTTCTACCATGTCATGCAGTAGGTGGGTACTTACGCCTTACATGCTGATTGATCGATATATTGCACGAAAACTTAGCTAAACGTGGTGGTCGGTGTTGTGCTGTAATTTACCCGAGTTCTTGCAGCACAACACGGATTGCTCTGCTTACCCCGACTGTCGGGATTTGAAGCGTGTGTGATATATTATGTACTATGTATGCATGTATGCACAAATAACAAGAATAATAATGAAAATTCTTTCAATTCAAGTTGTGGTTAGGTGGTTCAGCTGTATTATGAGAAGATGTATGTCAGCGTGCGTTAAGCTAACATTTAGAAAGAATACGAAAATTGTGATATTTTGAAAATTCTAGCTCAATCGCAATGACACAGACTAACATACAAAAATCTCATATTGAAGTTAAATCATATACAGACAACTTGAATTAAATAAATTTACATTATTCTTCTTGAAAGTGATCAATTATTTAAAATTGTATTTACGCGCCTTCTAAAGATGAATGAAATCGCTTAAATCGTGTCCTAGAGTAAAGGACCCAGATTACGAGTACCAATTAAATTTTGCGCACATTGATCCAACTTGGTGTCACATTGCGGAAGCAGCCCTAGCTGTCAGGGAGCCTGCTGCGCTCGTAGCGGCAAGGCTTCGCCGTGACCACGAACAGGACGCTCTGTTCGAAACGTCGAAGTATTTCGATAATGTCGCCGCGAAAAGAGCCGTAAGTTTTCATAATTTTACTTAATATAATTCTTTAAGTCGAATGATTACTGATTCACTGACAGACAACGCACAGTCTAAACCGTTGAGTCTAGATTGCGGGCGAAAACATTCGCAAAGGAAAATACCGAAAAAAAACGTTCAACTCGCTTGGGGTGTCCTCTTTAATTAATATATCGGGACGGTTCTTGGTGCTGGATGGGGGATGGCAGGTAGGCGTGTTGTCTAATTAATTAATATTTATTGTCTAATAAATATACATATCATTATGTTACCATAATTTTTTTTATTTTTCTTACTGATCAGACACAATGATTTTTGTATTCAACTGATGGTACATGAAATTTTTGTATTTTTTTTCTTTGCAGCCGTTTCATTCGCCTCACTTCTGAGCACAGGCCTCTCATTGCATGAATGAGAGGATTTATTTATGAACTTCCACGGTGACCAAGGCTTGGAAATGCGTTTCCTAAAGATGTTTTCTTTCACCGGAGTGTCAGTATGCTCGCAGTGGGGATCGACCCCCACCTCCCGCTTAAGAGGGGGTTATAGGTCAGCATGCATCAAGTGAAAAATTCCTAAAATTAGAAAAAGAGAACCTAAAACATAAAAATACGTATATGTTACAGCCGAGGATATGCCCGAGTGCACTATTGTTTCCGAAACACGATTCGAGAAACTTTTCTAGATAGAATTAATTCACAAAAGAAGCTCTAAAAATCACTTAAATCGTGAATCACTCAGTAATTAGGTGAACTAAAATTATGATTCTTTTTTTTAAAATTAGTGTAAACTTACTCCCCATAAAATAGCAGTTCAACTTTAGCCCGGAATTCTTTAGTCTTTAAATAAAGCAGTATAGATGATTTTATCCGCCACGAAACAATACCAGGGACGTATGAAGAGGGCCCTCCTCACGCGTCCCCGGTGTTCTTTCGTGGCGCGCAAAATGTTTTTTTTTCTATTTTATTCAAAAACTAAATACTGCGGGGCTAAAATTGAACTGCTATTTTATGGGGAGTAAGTTTACACATATTTCAAAAAAAGAATCATATTTGTATTCCTCTTAATTGCTGAGTTATTGACGATTTAAGTGGTTTTTAGAGCTTTGTTTGTGAATTAATTCTATCGTGAAAAGTTTCTCAAATCGTGTTTCGGAAACAATAGTGTAATCGGTCATATCCTTGGCTGTAACATATATGTTTTTTTATGTTCACGTTTCTCTTTTTCTAATTTTAGGAATTTTTCTCATGACGCATGCTGGCCTATAACCCCGTCTTAAGAGGGCACTAAAGTCAAAAATTTTTACATAGTAAGAGATTCATTTTTCATTTTATTATTTTCATACTAAATCGTCTTTAGGGTGTGCGTAATCTCGTACGTAAAACATTAACCAATTCCGACAATGTTGATACTGTTGTATAAATGAAGATGGAATTTATGTTTTTTGCGTTTTTATTTTTTTCAGTAATCTCATAATATCCAAATGAAAAATAGTTACATTGGGATCAAAAAATCACAATTAAATGATGTATTAATATGAATATTTTTGGTATGATTTATGAACGAACATAGATTAATCTTTATACTTCATGGCAACTTTATGTATTATTTTAGGTTTTCATAAACTCCGGTCAAGAAAAACAATGTGAGGAAACCCTTCCCCTCACCTAATTGGATTGCCTAACCAATGGGTTTACCCGCCGGGGTTGGTACCACTGCTCTGAATGAAAGTCGGTCGAAGTGGGGTCATTCCTTTAAATACCGGTCTCATACAGTACAAGTCAGTACAACACACAGTCCATAAAAAAAACCACTTTTTATTTATTTAATTAATTTAACCTATTATGAATTTCTTTTAAGTGTCTTTTTTTTCAGCATGGCGGATGGAAAGTGTTACTTACATCTAAACTGATCTAAATAGCGAATTACTAAACAATTTCGCGAAGCATAATTATATAATAGGTACCTAATATCCCAGCCAGACTCTCGGCCCGGCTACGTACGGAATAGGGGTTTTATGATGTAAACAATTCTAAGTAGGTGTGGAGATTCGACCGAGTTGTGGGCGCCACAAAACGGATGGCGTTGGTGAATCACTGAAATACCTAGCCCATTTTTACAGGAAAAGTTACCGGTTTAAGTTCTTTTTATATGAGATGACGAATCAATATCATATTTATATCTGCGTAAGATAATTGGAAATCTTAAAATTCCCGACGAAAATAATCAGCATATTTAAAAGGACGTGACCTTGCATAACCTGAACCTTATTTCAGGATGGTTTAATCCAGTGTCATATGTATTTCGGTTTTATATGCACTAGCTGCGTGACCCGAGTGCCAATAGATGGCGCAACCAGTTCATTTACATGGCTCAGTTACAGATTGAATGAAATTTAATATTTTGAATGAAAAAACATATCCCCGAAAACGAGACCATGCCCAATGAAATTTCAAAATTCCAAATCCTAAGAGCCCCTAGTCCGTTAATTTTACCCAATCGATTTTCTAACCCAAACACGAAGTCTAATCTCGTCTAATCAAATGTGAAGCCGGCAAATGGCCGCCCGCTGTAAGTGTGTGCGTGCGAGGTGCTGCCTGGCGCGAAGCGGCGACCTTCATTAACTCAAAAAGATACCCTCTGAATTTAATCAAAATCGTTAGAAGCCGATTACAAATAGTTTAACTCGTTTAACAGTATTAGATAAGTAATTTTGATAAAGGATAAATTATAATGAACTTCAAAACTCTGTCTGACTCATTAAAAATTATAATGGTTTTTATTTTTCGAAAAAACTAACTTTAGGTCGGATCTTTCGTATTTTATTTTTCTTTTTTCTTACAGTTAGATTATTTAAGTACGCAGATCAGGGTGTTTTGTCCTTATTACAACTAAAAAATATTAAGTAATTTATTAAATAAAAGAGGATCCTCATAAGGGTTTGCTGTTAAAGAAAAAATCCGAAAAACTATTGTACTGCTTTTAAACTCTACTAAGTAGGTCTGTACCTTATAAATATGTAGTTATACCATAGATTACTATAATACATATGCTGCCAGTGTTATGGGCACGTTACCTCATACTGGAACGTTTGAGGAGATTTTCTGCC
>WYDE02113828.1:0-11512 GCA_009867175.2 Adela reaumurella
CATTGCCCTCGCTTTTGCTTCGAGCGGTCGGGTAAAAAATTGGTTTTTGTAGGTATTTTTTTATTACTCCATACAATTTAACAGAAGCTACTCGTATCTATAAATTTGTATAGAAAAAATATTTTTGTTTTGGCCCATTTGCAAAAGTCGTAGAACAAACCTTGTTCAGTTTCATGTAGGCACAGAATCACCCCCTTCCAGGTAGTAGTACCTATTTACTTAACACTGTGCATATAATGAAGAGAATGTTAGTGGAATTGCCATTTTTATCTAAACATATATGTAATGGCAATATCACCTCACAGTATCAGTTATCTTAGCTCAATACTTTGCTAATAAATAATACACGTCGGTGAATTAAGTAGTCCATTTCGTCAGGGGAACGCGGAGACGTTCCCTCACTCACAATCGTTTGTACATAATGCGTGACAATCCCGTACGAAAACATTATACCCACACAAAGGCACCTACTCTTCTAAACAGTATGAGATCAGATTTCGCCGTTGGCTAGCGGAAGTGCGAACACATTCCGTGGAAACATCATGAGCGAAACTTCGCGGTATGTACATGTCTATTGAATGGCGTCGACTTCGCTCCGTGCACAGCCGGCGGTGTTACCCACCCGGCTCGCTCGCCAGTCGAAGGGAGGTCGAAGCGGAGGTGGTCATCCAGATATTTCAAGAACTAGAACTTCATCTCTCATAGTATTATCACATGCGGAAAACTATCAGTCTACTAGTTCATATACATAGGTAGTTTCATAACCATACCCAATGCATTGTCTATTTCAGTCTTGGTTTCCAAGACTGGACATGCACGAAAATGCAGCGTCTCAAGCAGGTTGTCGTGTCCAATTTGATAAAGTCGTCGCATTACCGTACAATTTCAGCCGTTTGTTGCCATTTCATCACTTCCAGGCTTATACACAAAGACAGACGACAATGCAGTTGAATGTTGCGCTGGTCAGAGACTCTTGAACTAGTAATCGTCGTGTAGATGACCTGACCAGATTACCCAACCTTATTTTTATTTTGTGAACTGCTTAGGTGGTTGTGCCCAAAATATCAGAGAAGATCAGACACGTTGTACAATATTTATAAGATTCCAGAGAGAGTTTGCGACTCTTTACTTGAATATCTCGATGAACCAAGGTAGGAGGTCAACAGCGCAGGGGGTGGCATTGGACACCTAACTCTGTACACATGCACTGAAGACACTCATTCGACAGCTCAGATATGATGCGTCCCACGCGATACATTCGTCCGTATATATTGCAACCGGCCAGCTTTAACATTCCACCGCCGAAGCCTCCGCTTGCTGCAACCGCAACAACCGGTTCCGCGTCCCGAATCACATTGTCTTCGATGCTGCTAGGCGCTCTCGCCGTGGAGCTGGTCGTAGAGGTGGTTGTGATGGTCGGTGTAAACGGACGTACGGTGACGGGACGCCTCTCTATTGCACTAGTTTCGCCCAGAATCAAGTGGCCGCCTTTTTTCACTCCTCCGGGAACGGAGACTGGCGTAGGCACAGATGGAGCGAGCACGGGGCGCAGCGCAAGGGGACGGAATAAAGGTGAAGTTTTCGGTGGTGATGGCGTGGTGCTGGTTACGCTAGTGACGACTACTGGCTTTCGTGTCGACGTCGTCGTGGAAACTTTAGCTGGAGCGCTGGTAGAGCGATATACTGTGGCGGGTAGTGTAGACAGGCGTGTCGTAACCGATGACGGCTTAGCGGTGGTCGTAGTGTGCCGATAGGGCTTGGTAGTGGTGACATCGTAGCCGTCGCTCAGCAGCAACTTGAGCACACTCCCGAACGAGAATCCGTCGTCCTCCTCCTCTTCGCTCTGTTGCTCTTCAGACAGTTCCTCGTATTCTGCAGACTCCGTCGAGTTCGGCGCCACCTCCGGCGAGGCAGTCGTCGGCGCAGGAGGAAAAATTGAAGAATAATTTGATGTTATATTGTACAAATCTTCAACAAATGCGGCTCTGTTATCAGTTGTACTGTCGAGTCTATCCGTCGGACGCTCGGTGTGTATTTGACTCGGTAAGTTTACGGTTATTTCAGAGATGTGCGGATCAAGAGTGGTCACAGGCGTGGTTGAGAACAGGTCGCGATTAGATATTGGCTCTGTGTGAACAGTTTGGAACGAGAAGACGGGGTGCAAGTCAGTAGTGGGCGACACCGGGGGCTCAGACGAACTGGGTGGATATTGTTGCATGGGCGGCACAGTCGCAGATGAGTTTTTAACCTCTTCTGTAAACAAAAATATGTGAGATCGTTTATTAACGTAAGATATTAAGACAAAATTGCAATGAGATTCTATTACGTACGTATAAAAAAGTCTCCTGATGGATATAATCGGAAGATCTCACCATTGCAGCTGACACGTCTCGACGTTTTCACAATAGCATTACAGTAAGTACAAGGTGAAGCCTCACCGCAGACCAGAGGACAGCAGTGCGTTGAGTTGGCCGCGGCGTGCGTGCACGGCGGCGGGGGCGGGTCGCAGGTGTCCGAGCACAGCAGTACGCCCCAGGTGCACATGCAGCGCGTACACGTCGTGATGTCTCCGCCGCCAACGCCCACGCCTTCTATCGTCTCGCCGGGGGCAACTCGCAATCCTTCCGAAGATATGCATTCTGTAACGAAAGTTTGGTAGGTACTTAATACAATAATTATTAATACCTCCTTGGGGGTAGATTTGGCTACACTCGAGGTCCCGGCTTCAAGCAAAGCAACCCAGTTTGGAAGCAATAAAGAACATCCGGGAAGTATTCATTTTCGACTTTTGAAAATCCGGAAATTATGTGGTGTTAAGTCTAAAACGAAACGAACGTGGGCAGATTACATGTTAACGAAGTGTAGTAGGTACGATGAGTCCGCTGTCTGCGGAGCTGCTTCGTTTTCCATTTAAATCCTTGCCCACGATGCTTACGCTACACGCATAAGTTGTACTCGACCCATAGTCTCCTAATTAGAAACATAACAACACATGCAGACTAAACAACTACATACACATAAATAGACCTCAGTGAGAAACCGCTCTGCTGATTCTATACGAAAGACGATTTAACACCCATTTACATTCTTTGTAAATGTGAACCATCAATTCTCGACAGCTCATTCATATAGGTATCATAAATCCTTGCCAAATGTAAGCCATTAACTGCAAGGATCCATGTCAGTTTGTAGCGAAGATTGAACTTGGATGGGATTCACGGGGTAGACGTATATGGAATAGATCTAACTGGGACGCGGTGACAGAAGAGCTCTCATGCGATAACTCTCACTATCACATCCTAAGTGATACCATTCACCTAAATTTAATCACAGGAAAAATTCTACCTCCAATATAAATACCACTTACCTTTGTGTTTATCGAAATTGATGGAAGGTGCGTGATGTGCGATGTCTATGAGAGGCGGTGGAGGGGTCGGCGCGCGCGTGCGATACGGAGTGAGGGGAGCGGGCGGCCGGTAGCTCACGTCGTAGTAGTCGTCCGGAATCGGCGGCGCTTTCGGAAGGAATCCTCCTGCAATCAGTAATCGTCCAGCTTTCCATGTCCAAACTCTGACAAGTTTATAAACAATTTACAATAACGTCAGTGATCATAGCGTCACACTTGTAACGTGTGTCCACGATATGTGTACAGTCACAAGTCACAACTTACAAATGTGGCCAATATGCTCCTCCCCCGCACTCCACTTCTCTTTCACACTCGCTACAACTGACCGCAAGTGAATGCATGCTAGCATCTGAAGCCACACCCCCAAACCACATTTGTATGTTGTGACCACTGTACCTACGTCGTACGTGTAGGTATGTATGTATGTACCCACCTTCTGTTCGGACAGGAGGCGAGAACAGGTTGGCGACGTGCGACCCGACGACAAAATGAGGCGGCGACGGTGTGGAAGGGCCGATGTCCGTCGCGTCGATCTCGGACCGCGACGTGACGAACGTGTACCGGTTGTTGTCGCGGTGAGACGTCGGCGTCGACTCGTCTCCTCTGCTCAGCAGCAGCGAGCTCAACGAATCGAGGTGCTGTGCGTACCGCGTCTCGTCCGCGCCGTAATCCGGCACGTCATCCGCCGCCGAACCCGTCGAGCTCGCCGGATATGCGGGGAACTTGTCGGATCGGTCGGCCGCGAGCGGCGTGTACGACTGGTCGGCGGGCGTATCCTCCACGAGCGCGTCCGCCGCTACGAACGGGATGATTTTGAGGTTTGGCAGCGACGGCGGCAGCGTCGCCGCGCCGTAGTCATAGTCGTAGTCCTCCCGCTTCTTCGACATGTTGATGAGCGCATCCACCTCTACGGGGAGCGTTGCCGCCGACACGTTGGTGCGAAGCAGTGAGGACACGTTGACGGTGAACGAGTCGTCGCCCGGACCCTCCGTGATGAGGTCGTTCGGATTGAAAGTGTAGTCTTCGGCGTCGCCGACCGTCGCCGGCTCTCCGCCGACTGGGAAGTTGGACGTGGACAGCTCGGCGGTGCAGTTGATGGTGCCGTTGATGACGATACGCATCGTCTCGTCGGGTTCCTGCGGAGTCGTCGGCCCAGTAGCGGCAGCGGTCGAGGTGACGTCTGCGCCTTGTTCGGTTACGTCGCGACTCATAGTAGTCGGGGAAACTACTCTGCTGCTTTGCTCAGGAAACAAGGCCGTTGTGCTCTTTGCCGAACTAGTCTGGACCTGACTGTTTGTTTGGCTTTCGATTGATGTTACTTTTAACGGTGTCAATGAAAATTGGCCATTCCTGGTGGTAGTTTCGTGTTTCTTGGGATGGTCTGTAGTCAGCCTAAGTTTTGCGGAGACAGGAGAAGAAATCGCTACAGGTTTTGTGGCTGATTCAGATACGACGAGATCTCCATGGAATGACCTGTCTTCGTTCTTTTGTGATGTTATGAAGTTATCTGTGACACTGAGAAGATCGAGCTGTGCTACGTCGTCTATGGTCGAGGTACCTGAAAGCGTAAACATGAAGGTTATTTCATGGGCGTAAAATCAATGATAACTTTAAACAAGCGATTAATTAATGATATTGATTGGTAACTTAGACCCTGTCAGCCCTTATTTTATCGACATCAAACTTAGGTGTCATGAAAACATTTTGGTAGATATCATCAAACTGCAGTATCTTAGTGGCTCAAAGAATATAAAAATTTAAATGTATTGACATCAAACTACAAAGTGTTTAGTTTTAGTTGAGCCAAGTGAACCCTAGTACTCGACTAGGGTCCAAAAACTTTCGGTGTCTGTATGTTTGTCTGTTCGTCTGCACAACTCTTCCTAAATGGTGCTGATTTCGCAGAGAGGCTTGTACTCAGTAGTGGCACGAATAAAATGGCTGCAAAATAAAATGGGATAACTGTGAATAATACTTAACTGTGAGTACAAGAAGGTTTTAAATGTGAGTACAAGAAAGCGACGAATCTTTGGACGAATCTTAGTTTTAGAAGCAGGAACAATCAAGGGTGAATAAAAAGCAGGGACCTTTCTGGGATGTTTTCAGGGATCAATACATTGTTCGAGAAAAGTTTCCAAAAATAGTCCCCACAAGTGGACCTGAAAAAGCCCCGATGGTGCAAAAATGAGATCGACTTAATCTTGACTGATGACCAGCCAATATTTAGAGCTGTCTCCGTGATCAATACGTTTAAGCCTATACAATATTAAATAATATAAGCGCGCTATTTTTTCACATTTGTTCTTGCTAAATATGTACTTCGATATTATTGACATTCATTTTATTTGGTTTGGCGCCGCCAACCTAGCCAACTTAAAGCAATCGCCGCTGAAAAAGACCTGAAGCGATTATTGCCTCGTACGAGACACTCTGGATGTAAGTTATAAGCTTAAAAGATCCTTCCATTACCACTCCAAATTTCAAAGAGCTCTCCGACTGGAGCTCATAAATAGATTCCAATCTTTAGAAAACACGGTAGGTTTTTGAAGATATGGGAAACTGAATGTTAAAGTCGTCCGAGAAGTATGCTGCAAACATTTCAGTCAGCAGCGAAAACATAATCCGTACATTCTTTCAAGCCAAGTTGTTGTAGCGATGAGACAAAGACGCGAAACTGCAAAGGACCTTGCGGCATACGTTAACATGGGCGATATGCGGATTGTACTTGAACAGCTTAAAACACATAAGCAGACAATACAGAAAACCGAAGAGTACAATAGGCCTTTACGTCTGGTATATTATGTGGATTGCGAGAAAGCTTGCGATTCCGACGAGAAATAGGTAGTTATGGAATCCTTGCAGGGATGCCAAAGCGACTGGCGCTGTATCGAGGTGTTAAAATGTCTTTACAACGCTACGACAATAACCGTGCAAATCCAGGACCAGCAAAC
The DNA here is from genome assembly GCA_009867175.2 of Adela reaumurella. Taxonomy (NCBI): domain Eukaryota; kingdom Metazoa; phylum Arthropoda; class Insecta; order Lepidoptera; family Adelidae; genus Adela; species Adela reaumurella. Next base: position 6,358 of record WYDE02113828.1, read on the forward strand.
GAAACATATTCAATTGTTCCGTGGTATTAGATAGGGAGATATTATATATCCGGAACTATTTACCAATGCATCGGAATACATTTTTAAGTCACTGGACTGGAAAAACACAGTATGAATGTCAACGGCGAATTTATTCCACACCTTCATTTGCAGGAGTTGATTTTAACCGTGATAGGCAAAAATCGCTGGAGGAGCTCACTTCTATATCGAACTTGCTCAACGTCGCTTCCCGGAGAACTTGGACAAGACAAAAGTAGGTAATTTTCAAGGAACATGTTGTCCCGGGAAGAGTAACCGTCGGAAATGCGACTCTCGAAGTTGTGCAGAGCTAATTCTACCTTCACCAATTACTAAGACACCACCTCGGCAAAGAGACTGACCGAAGGATTGATTGCAGCTGCTTCGCCGGGGAGCACGCGGAGGCAAGGCAGCGTACGAGGCCGCGCAGCAGGTGAACTACCAGTCGTGATAATACTTACAGCTGTCATAGGAGTTTTGGCAGCACTCACCGGGCCTCAGCAGCGAGAGGCGTGAAGCCAAGAAGCGCCTCCGGAGCGCACGTGGGGCAGGCACAAGGCGAGGACAGTAATGATAATACTTAGTGCAGTGATAGGAGTGTGGGCAGCACTCGGCGGGCCTAGCAGCGGGATGAGGACGAGCAGCAATGCCGGGGAGCACGTGAAGACGAGGCAGCGCACGAGACCCGCAGCAGGTGAACTGCCAGTCGTGATAATACGTACTGCAGTCATAGGAGTGAGGGCAACACTCGCCGAGCCTCAGCAGTGGCGTGCAGCCGAGCAGCGCCGGGGCGCACGTGGATGCGAGGCAGCGCACGAGGCCGCGCAGGCAGAAGCAGTTGTCGCAAGTGGAGGCGCCCGCGCCAACGCTCGGCACACGTTCGCCCTCTGGGTAGCTGCGTCCGCCTACCACGCATCCAGTACCTGTGTTCAAAGTAGTGTCAAATATAACTTTATTTAGGGGATGCTACTTCGGAATGCTTCAGGCCTATATTATGCTTTTGGCTTTTGATTTTCTTCAGGCAATAAGGATGCTTTTGGTCTTTGGAATGCTTTAGGCCTTTAGGATGCTTTTGACGTTCGCGATTGTTATATGTAGTATTCGGGCTACTTTTGGTGTACGGGATGTTTTTCATGTTGAAGTTGCTTTTGGAGTTTGGGATATTTTTATTGATCGAGATAATATTGTTCTTCGGGGCACTTTTGGTGTTCGGGATTAATTTTGGCGTTCGGGAGGTTTTTGGTGTTAGGGATGCTTTTGATTTGCAGAACTCTTTCGGTCTTCGGGATTATTTTTAAATGTGTTATGTTATTGTTGTTATTTTGAAACTGTGTGTATATCCTCTATCCACCTACTTTGCATGTAATCGTAAGCTAGTGGAGGGGCGTTCACTTTCAGATTAGACGATCTATACCTTGGTGGAGGTGTGGCGCGTGGGTGGTGAGATGGCGGCGCGTGCAGCGATAGCGCGCGGGACAGCAGCCGGATGCGGTAGGAAGGGACGCGCGATCCGGTGGCTCGGGTTCGCAGCCCGGCGGAGGCGGCAGGCACGACGGACGCACGCAGCGCTGCCGCCCACCGATACAGAAGCAGTGCTCGCACTCCGACGAAGACGACATCGCTGAACCCTCCGCGTACAGCGTTCCGCGCAGCACGCACCCTGCACATTCCATTACGTAAATTTATTATTATTCATATCATTTAAGTAGGTACCTATTCATCGTTTTGAAATCTCATGTAATAGATAATAAATAGACTATATACGTTTTTTAGAAACGTTTGTTTTCATTCATAAATGCTTTAATTAAATAGATGGAATAATAATAAATAACAATAAAAATGAAAAAAGTTAAGAAAACAAAGCTAATATTGCTTAAATGGAGAAAGGTTGTATTAGGGCACAATACATAAATAGCCTTGCTGCACCAAGCAGTATATATCTCAACTAGGTCATTTTGTTCAGATAAATACCTACACTCGATCGTCCTACCTACCTAACGATCGCGTTAGGGCTGCCACTATTTTTTTTTAATGTTTACCACTTCACTTACGTTTTGGACCCGTTCCATATAACTTGATATAGTAATAAGGTAATAAGTACGTATAGTAATAACATGACTGGTATTATAATCTCACTCTGGATGTGCGTTTGTTCTTGTTGTTCGTAGCAAGGGGGAAGCACTGACATGGCACCTACTTCACCCGGTGTTATGGGCGCACACACGGACGCTGTAGGTGATGTAGCCAAACCGTGTCAGTTTCAATAAAAAAAAACAAAAAAAAACAGTTGTCCGATCGTTTGTGATCTCACTAAACTAATTTAGTCAATTAAAATTCGAGACGAACTTCCTCATTGACAGCCATTAAGTAGCATAGTACTTTTTGTATCCAAAGACGAAACCACAATTGCAACCCGGTGTCGCCGGCTATTCTTACCCCCTGGCAGGAAAGACCTGGGGTAAAAATAGACTATGTTATTATTATCCTCAACTCGACGGGGTCCAACAACCCCAAAGTTGAGGGAAAGCTGGGGAGCAGTTTGAAAATTGATAGGTCCTACTTAAACCAAATCTTGCACCAACCTTGCCCCACCTTTGCCCCAACTTTCCCCCAACTTTGCCCAATTTGCCCTAACTTTGCCCAATTTGCCTCAACTTTGCCCCAATTTAGCCTCAACGTCACGACATCTTCACACCAAGCCAATCTTACCCCAACTAACCCCTAACTTATTCTAATTCCCACGCTTGAATGAAACTCTTCCCCCCCTCCACTCCCCACACTCTGTTAGATAAGAATCACTTAGGGAATTTGTACCCTAATGATATGTACCAATATGAGTACCTATTCGTACATATTATTGGGTTAAAAAATAGATATCATTTTGACAGTGCGAATCGAGATATGAGCAAATAAAATGTTGACATTACTGGTGGTTAGTTCTCGACGAGACGTTTTATTTGAGTACAAGTCGTTCCCGAGATAATATGACTGAATATAATTCTGACGTTACAAGTGGGTAGATGCCGAAGAGGCCTTTAATTTGAGTTGCGACACTGTGGGTCTAGGACCAGTGGTTTCCGAGAAATTTTAACATAACAGGTGGGCAGATCTCGGCGAGCCATTTAATTTGAGTTCAATAATATTTAAGGCAACAAGTGGAAATCGACGATTGCGATTGCTAACATTGACCCGTCTCGCCCAACTATACGGCGTGATTGCTGATTACGCCGACAAAGCCGTGTTCACCATCTTCTAGATCTTGACTCCGTGTCTCAGGTGCTCTACTTCAAAATTTACGGCGTAACTGACGATGACACCATTGCCGTAAAAGGCATTCGAATTAATTTTCATCACGCATGGTTTCACCGCCTACCGGATGCCGTTTACGGGGTGCCTAACTTGCCCGTAAAGATAATTTGTTTGGCCCAGCAAGTGGCAGAAAATGATTTGCTGCCACGGGGATAAAATGACCTTAGCGCAAAAAGCGGTCCCCGGTTCTTTATTAGGGTCACTAGGGTGCAATATTTCGTTGAGATCAGACTCTACTGCAGTGCAGCAAAGCAACCCATGTATTGTGGTTAGGGTAAGTTTCCACTGAGGTGGGGCGGAGCGAAATTAACCAAATACACTTTGGAAAAACTCCTATTCGCAGACAAACAGTCCGCCCCGCTTCAGTAGAAACGCACCTTTAGGATTACAAAAAGAAATACTTACCTCCTACGCCGAATGAAGCTGGGAAGGCGAGATCGGCTTCGTCCTCATCCAAACGCGCAACACCGTCACCGATAACACTGCCATATCTTTTCAAGCCTTCTGAAATGCACAAAAATAACATTTCAGTGAATTATAATGAGAAAACTTTCTGTTATTTCGAGTACCGCTGGCGGAACCTACTGCTGGGAGGAAAGATGAGCAAGAGAACGAACCGTAGCAGCGCAGCGTGGAGTAGCAGCTCCACAGCGCGTGGTGCACCAGACACCGCTTCGGCAAAGACTTGGACAAGGTCAGGTAGCCGGGAGGAGAGATGAAAAGACAATAGAGAGCACCGGAGAGTGAAGATTGGGGCAGCAGCTCACCCGTGCGTGATGTGGTGCATCACGCACGACACAGAAGAGTCGCGCCCGGCTTGGTTGCCGGGAGGAGAGATGATAAGACAAGAGAGCACACCTGAGCAGAGCAACGTAGGGCGGAAGGTCACCCGCTCTTGGTGCACCAGACACGGATTAGGATCACGTTGGATTGCCGCCCGGGAGGAGAGATGATAAAACAAGAGAGCATACCAGAGCAGCGCAGCGTGGGGCAGCAGCTCCCCCGCGCGTAGTGCACCAGACACCCATCCGGCGGAGAGTCAGGCAATGCAGGGCACACGCGCAGGTAGCACACCAGCGCTCCGCGTGCACACCGACAGCGAAGGCACGGCTCCGGGGTGTCGACGCGCGAGCCGTCCGCATGCCGCGCGCCCATGTACCAACACCATCTCCCATCCGCATCTACACAACACACAACCTTTGTATATAGTTTGTTTATGAAGAATTCTACAAGAAATGGAAAATCGATCAAATACCTGTTTTAGTATACAGGGTTTAAGACTTTAATTAAGTGATACTTTTAGTAAATAAGTCATTTTTTAACTAACCTATGTGTATCGTTAAAACGTACAAAATAAGTACCTACGTGGTCTTTCTGTTGCTAAATTTCACAAAATGATGGGAGAAATACTACTCGGAAAGGAATATGGAGAAGTAGAAGGGTTGCTTTCAGTGTTACACTGAAGAAGTCAATAAACAGTTATGTGGGTACTTATGTAGGTATATAATATATGTGTATGCAAACGTGCGTATGCACGCGTGTTCATATTCATGTAGATGTATGTATGTGTATGTAAGCGATGTAAGGGAGTGTATAAATATGAATAATATATAATGTAAGGGAAGTAAATATAAAATAAAAAATATTTATCACGTTTCTGTGTTTTTTCTATATATTATTTATAAATTACACGTTTTTAAATATTTCGGCGATCTGCCGTCGTCAGTAAATACAAGTAATATTATGAATATATATTATTTATTTACAATAGAAAGGTTTGTCATGGTAACAATGTCATTGATGCATGACACTGTCACCATGACAAGTT
>WYDE02113939.1:0-11510 GCA_009867175.2 Adela reaumurella
ATCAACCTCTTCACCGGAATTTCTAAAAAGGCTCTGATTTGAGTGGGCATTGTACAGAAAGTAAATTATATAAAGTAAAAAAAAAAAATACTGTATTATGCATGAAGTCCTTGACTTTAATTCTCTGTGTAATTTCGGTTACTACGTTCCACTTATTATGTAGATATAAATCATCATTGAAAAGTATGTCAATTTGGCATCAATCAAGCAGAAAGATCACAAATTCTGCTCTACCGTAAGTAATCAAATGGAGATGCCTTTGATCTCTTCATCTTCAAACATGATCTAGGACCCTTCGTTCCGTCCAACCACGTTCATCCAACCTTTCATTAAAGTGTCAATGACGTAATAGTTTGGTATACATTGCGTTCGTGAAATTGAGATGACATTTGCACGACACACGAGACGAGAACGTATTGCGTGTGCACGTCAGATGATACAGTCAACTTCAAGCAAGTCTTGGTTGAAGACAAGGTGCTTGACATTCGAAACACGAATCGCAATCTTAAGGGGATGCTTCAAGGCGGCCTCTACACAGCAAAAAGTATACCTATTTCATGTAACGCCCTTACAAAAGAGTGAGATAAAGATAGAGAACAGGGTTTGCCTCTTAGTTGATTGTGACAAATCTTGAGAAGTTATTACGCAAATTCTTTTTTATTTGAAGTGTAAATGAAATATTCTAGGTATCTAAAGTATTACATTTCTCAAATTTGGTTTCTAGTGTTTATTTACTTCACAAGTTATATGAAATGTGCGAACTTTACAGCGTCATAATTCTTATATTAAACACATTTTCAGTTTTCTAACTCTATAGGAACATAGTAATTTGTCTTGTAAAGCCAAATTAGATTTTGAATCAATTCCACAAAATGAGGGTGTGAGAAACTAATGCTTTTTGTATGGAGTGCTAGTGATGAAGCATCCTCTTAAGTATCGCTTCCCAACGCATCAGGCGCTATTTCGATGAAGATAAAGAAGTTTAGACGTCAGTTTCATTGGATACTCTGGCTAATAACGAAATGCTTTCGCGCTGTTCCTGATTCTAGTTGAGATTACAGCTCATCTTGGTCCACCAATAGAGGCACTTGACAGTAATGCGCTTGGACAATAAGCGAAATGTGAAAGTGGTGGTGGTTGGAGAAAGAACTGACTCAATGTGGGAGGTTTGTAACCACGATTTAACGTGAGACCTTGTCCGGGTATCTTAATAGTCTCATACGAAGGCAGAAAAGCAGTAGATACTTTTTGTAATTTATATAATTGGATCAGGGAACTACCCTGATCCAATCGTCTGTGGCATCTTTCATTCGTAAGATCTTAGAATTTTGAGTGACAACTATATTATTTTTTGCAGTCATTTGAAAGATATTTTAATGTATTAAACTATTTATCGTGTAGTTTTTCCGTAGAGAATTTGCTTTTCGAAAAATTTAAGAAAAACTGGAAAAAAGTAACAAAACGCGCGCCGGTTGCTAGCTATACGGCGCACTCCCTGATCATCAAGCACTTCTGGAGTGCTTCACACCCTCACATTGGGGGACAAGCAGCAGCTACTCTATTTCACCACCGGCTCTGACAGAATTCTCATCGACAGTCTCAGTCATCTTAAGGTGGTGATGAAGGCGGTAATGAGAAGATCGGCTACATACATACATACATATCACTCACGCTGAATCCCGACAATCGGGGTAAGCAGAGTCGGTGTTGTGCTGCAAGAAATCCGGCAAATTACAGCACAACACCGACAACCACATTTCGCAAGGTATTCGGACAAGATATCAAGCAGAATGCAAGATACAAAGACCCACCTATTGCATGACTTGGTAGAAGCACCGTGCCAAGGTGAGAGGTGGCGAGCCTGTCGCCCTTTAGCATGGCATCTTGTTCTTATCCCTTAGTCGCCTTTTACGACATGCATTGGAAGAGATGCAGTCCGGTCATTCTTTTAAGTACCGGCCCCACACGGTACTTAAAAGATCGGAAGACAATATTTACTTTAAAGACTTCGGAATGTTGTAGGATTCGATCCTCCAGTTAGTTATTTTGTCTATTTGATTTGTAATGTACTGAGAATACATTATATATATATATTCTATTATAAAAGTATAATTTAGCAGCTTTAACGAATCCCCACAAAAATATCCAGATTCATTGTTCTCTTTTCACACACATTAAACTCGTACAATTCGTTGATTTTGTTGTATTATTTAGATCTCAATTCAACGTCAAATATTTCAACTCCTGCATATCTCTCTATCCTCTATTGCATAGAGAAAGAAATGTTCAACGTCGTCGCGTGTTCCATTTTTGAAACAGGCAATATTCATTCAAATAAAACACAGACTGTCAACTGTAACTTGCACGTTAGCTACATACAAATATTATTTGTAGCTAACGTGCACCTGTTCGATTTGGAGAGGAGGAAGACGCCATCTTGCATTAGGCGTATCGTTCAAAATTCGAAAATGGAGGGAAAAGTGCAGAGCGGGAGCGACGTGTTTGGAAAGACGATACATTTCGCGCCTCATTGATCGCGCGTCTGTGCAGCTGGTGGGAATAGATGGGAAGGTTTAATTGTGCGCATGCCGTTTTGGTTCTTCTTTTCTTTTCTCCTTTTGCAGCCATTTTATTCACCCCACTGCTGGGTAAGGCTTCTCTCATTTACATGATATGAGAGGATTTTAACCATACACTTCCACGGTGACCAACCGGCTTGGAAGTGGGTTTCCTCGCGATGTTTTCCTTCACCGGAGTGTCAGCGGCCATTTAGCACAAATTCTAAAGTAAATAATGTGCTCCCCGTGGGTATCGAACCCGCGCCTCCCGCTTGAGAGGCGTGCTCTTGCCCGCTCGGCCAATCTGACACTCTATGGTTAACCTTTCAGAAAATGTATGTGTTCTATTTTATTATTACAATTTAATGAAGATAATAAGTACATAATATATAGTTTACTATATTTCGACAGAAAATATGAATGTTCTTTTTGGAAATTAAATTGAAAACGCTGAAAAGTAGTACGTCAGGCAACTTTTTTTCATTAATTAATCCACCCTCAGCTGAATAAAAAATGTCGGCATTTAAGTTATTCAATTCAAAACAGTGCTGAATTCACGATTGTAGGCACATGCCATGTTTTGGTCATTCGTGTACTATGTCGCACTGTCGTTGAAAATCTGTCCCAAATTCCGCACGAGCACAGCCAACAAGTGTACGTAATCAAAGAATGAACATGTTGTGAAGTTATCGACTGACTGCTGTTCAAATAGGAAGCATTATGAGAACATGTTTTGAGAGCTTCGAAGTAATTGATCGTGATATCTACGTATACGTTGATGGTTTTGGCTACCAGTTGCGTTCACATTTTAGCGGTTTTGACAAGGGATTTATGCAGTATTTATGTAAATGTATTTTTAAATTAAACCCTAATTTAACTGTTTCATTTTGTTTACGCCTACTTATGCTGTCCCCACCCCAAAGGTTGCCTATCTAAGAGTGCTATGATAGCATTAAGTCTACCTTTTTGTTCGTTCATAGTAAACGTGACAATAAATAAATAAATACAAATACTAATGTTTTGTTTCCAGAAGTCCCAATGAATAAAGTGCAGGTCGGCAACGCGCCGTCTCCCAACATCAAAGCTGTCAAGTCTAAGATCGGATCCCTGGACAACACGGCCTACAAACCTGGAGGAGGGAAGATCAAAATCGAGAATAGGAAGCTGGAGTTTAATGCTGGGTCGAAGATCGCAGCCAAGAATGACACATACCAACCTGGTGGTGGCGATAAAAAGGTGAGGAAATGGTATTATAAAATTCAACATATAGCATTATGAAAGCAGGAAATTGGTGAGACCTCAGTGAAGAGACTCGAGCTGATGATGAAAAGAAAATATTTTAGCTGGATAATGCCATTTAAATACCTATTTGGGGGAGAGATCAAGTAACAGACAACTTAATGGGATGAAATTAAGCAAATCATCCCGAGGACGAGGTGAGAGGAGAAATACAGAAAGGTGAACTTAAATTATTTTGATAAATTAATGATTTATCAAATATGGGCATCGAACAAAGTCATTGAGACTACATTAAAATCGATAATATTCTAGTACAAATCCAATACTAATTAATGATGAATAAGCGAATTTCAATACACACAATACCTAGTTTATGGGGAAATTTTTATATGTACCTAATGCAGAAATTTTATACAACAATTTGATTGATTTAGGATAGAAAAATATTTTTTTTGTTCACATTAAAGTTACGAATGAACAATGGAATTAGAGCATGTCACATTTTAATTATTTATTGTTTCATACGAAAATTCAACAGCTAAGATACATAATTCTCATCATAATCAGCTTTTAGACGTCCACTGCTAGACATACGCCTCCAATTATTTTCCATTCTTTCCGGCACTCGGCAACACGAATCCATCTTTTGCCCGCGACGTAGGTACCTACCTAATGTCGTCGTCCCACCGTCCTGTTCAAGGACGCCAGTGTAGGACGCGTGAGCTCCAACGGCCGTCATCCCTATGATACATAAATAATTTAAAAAATAAAACAATTTGTAAGACCTATGCCTATGCAAGAATGCCTTCAATTAAAATACCTACCACAATGAAGTATGCATAACAGCGCACAATTAACGTTAAATAATATTAATGACATTGAAATTATTATTATTTTAATACTAATGGTGAAAAAAAAATTGGCATACATATGAATTAATAAAATAGAATTAATAGATATTACATCACAGACAGACATTAATTAAACATAATTGGACTTATAATTGCAGATCACGCAGACGAAGCTACAGTGGAACGCCAAGTCAAAGATCGGATCCCTAGAGAACGCCGCACACAAACCCGGCGGCGGCGATAAAAAGATCGAAACTGTCAAGCTAGAGTTCAAAGACAGGGCCAAGCCTAAAGTGGCTTCCACTGTCAACATCACTCACAAACCCGGCGGTGGTGCTATCAAGGTAAATTGCTTACATGCCACAGAAACATTCACTGACACTATTGCATATACATGAAACAGAAGAATAATTCCAATTGCATCTATAAAATTAGTAATTTTCTAATTTATGGATAAGATATTGATAGAATATCTACACTGTCTACCTTAGAGATTAGCGAAGGCTTCGAACTCGCACTCACAAACTGCACTGATACAATATCGTATAAGATTTACAATAATGATGATAGTTCCACATTAATAAGATCTATCACACATAATCAGAATCACAAAGCAGACATAAATTGTCGTTTAGGGCTTTTCGCATGCACCTCTGTCCAAAATGGACCATATGTAGGTATTCGTAGTTTTTTTTTATTAGTAACCAAATGATCTTAATTTAAGTGCAAAATTGATAATTTTATTGATGCAATTACAAAATCAAGTTAGACACGAAGACATCGATGATAACACTGATATAGAATAGCCTTACATCACGAAAAAAACACGGAGAATTAACTAGTAAAAAGGCTCACAAGCACTGCAGAATGGTATACATACATAAATGCTTAATACTGAAGCAACAAAAAGGCCTACTTTGCAGTAGCGCTTATAAACGGCAAAAATAGCCCACAAATACGCATAGGTACACCGCAGTAGGTAGTGCTTCAATTGTATAAAACTGTGTGTTTACTGTATTTTCTGTTCACTAGTCGCAGGCCTCAAAAGGTGGGACAAGAGCAGTGAGTAAAGCACCCAATTCAACAAAGTGTGCTTAGTTTCGTCCATGTTAAGGCTTACTATGTCTTCAGCTACTTGCACGGAACGCTACTTTTGGAATTTGGTGTCTTCTTATGTACAAACAGCACCGATATTTAAGTCACATTCAAATGGACCAAGCTAAAACGCTAGAGTATATAAAACATTATTATACATTTTAAAAATAAAAAAGTACCTAGGTACTTAGATGTTGAGAAACCCAAATAATGCTTGAGTTCCTAAAAAAATAAATTTACTGTTTCTAGTTTGTAAGATGGCCACTGCCAAGGTGGAGAGCGTCCCATAAACACTTTGCATTCCATATGTTAAGGCGAAAGGTCAGTCTCGAAGGAAGCAGTTTGTAGATTAGCACAGCGTCGAAGCATCGTGGGAATGCAGCAGGATGCAACTGCAACAAGTGTTGTCGATGTCGATGTTAGTGAGAAATGTTTAGACTTCACAGGCAATTAGGACTCTATGTGCTGCAGAGTGTGGTTTGGCTGTATGCTCGCAGAAGGTCTAGTATTTCTTCTAATCGAGAAGAAGGTTTGTCACTTGGTCACATTTTTTCGTACACATTACACGACGACACCAGTTAAATAGATACCTACCTATTTGTCCAAATAGAGACATGTTATCGTCACGAAATAGTTAATGACGACCTATGAAGACTGTTTTCATAAATTGCACACTACATGTTATCACCAACACAGCCAAATACACGCACTTCACAGAATTTCTCAATTACTATATAGCCTACAATATATTTATTTATCTTATCTATCACGTCTGAAGTGCTACCTATTAATTAGTTCCACTTGAAAAGGAAAATATTGCATCGTGATAAGTATATATATATATGCTGAAAGCTTTGCCTGTGTCCACACGATGTTCTGGACTGTTTCTACGATTCTCAAATTACTTAAGTGGAAATGTTTGGCGCACTATGTGTTTAGAACAGAAATCTCCTATTTAAAAAGGATTATGCAATAGTAAAGTGCACTGAAGACTAAACATACTTTTGGATCAATTCAATGGCATTTAAAGAACTAATAACATAATACTCGTATATTTTGAAAAACTAAATAAGCATACCAAACTCTTATTCTGTTGAAGACTACGAACTGTTTTTGCTTGACAAAACGAATGAAGAATTCTTATACTTATTTTATACCGTAACGATTTGCCTTGTTCGTCTTCCAATTGCCAACCAACATTATGTTCAGCCTTTCTCTCCAACAATAGCACAGTTTATGCACCATTTATAACCCTGCACTTACTAACATTTGCAAACAGATTGAGAATCAAAAGTTGGAATTCAAAGCGCAAAGTAAAGTTGGCTCACTGGACAATGTGAAACACAAGCCAGGGGGTGGCGACGTCAAGATATTTGACGATAAGGATTACATCAGACAAATAAGCGGACAATCAGCAGGCTCCCTCTGCCAATCCGGCCAGGAGGTAAGATGGTCGAAAGGTTGCACACTAAAACTCTGAGCTAGAAATAATTTTGCGATTGTAATGTGTCTGGCCTCGGTCATATATCATGTCATTTTCCCCGTAACTATTATGATTCAGTGAAGTACAAAACGGTATGTGTTTTGTCTTTCATACCACATTTAACTGAAAGACATTTAACACAAACGAAGACAAAAAATCCAAAAACGAGTTTTGAAATATAAAATTACCTCTTCAGCGAAGCAGATAAATATTTCTGCAGCTGTTATAAGTGCAATAACATCTTATTGAGCATTCTATTACCTACCGTTCATTGGCTACATCAGAGTGCTATAGTAGCATTAAGGCCACCTTTTTGTGCGTTTATTTTAAGCGCTGCAATAAATACAAAAAATATTAATTCTATGAACCTACCTCTAATGCGAAGTTGTATTGCTCTATTGCTAAGTTGAAAGTGGTTCTAAATTTATGTGATTTGACCTTTTATCTTTGTAGATTTGTATCTGTGAGTATATAAATTTTTTAAATGCCAACATGTACTTATTATTCTTTCTCGCCTTACGACACTTTTCAATGTTTAACCCAAAACAAGTTTTACTTAAATCAAATCGTTTCTTGTTGTAAGGATTTAGGAGTTCCCTTGTATTACAATCGCAAAAAAGTCTGCAAAATCAATCATCAGTGTTACCTCCATCTCATCTATTTTTTGGATTTTTTCTTACACGATTATCATAATTTATTATTCAGATATAGCATGTGCATCTGAAGATTTTTGGAAATGCTCTACAATACCTAGATACAAATATTTACTGATTTGTAAAATATTGTAAGAAAAACTCCAAAGTCGCTCTAGGACTTTCATTTTTCTTTCTGACTATGCTTATTAAATTTGCATTAACATGAGTTCATATTTGCTTGTTTATAACATATTTTACGTACGTTTATTTATTTCCAGCCTGAATACTTGTACAAGTACTACTGACGTTAGGTATTGTGGTGGTGGGTCAAACAAACATAAAGTGTGATTTCTCAAGTCAGGTGAATTTTCAACAATTGTTTGGACAATTTGTTTTGATTTTATAACTAACACAGTTTTTGAGGACTACTTATCACTAAACATAATGTTGTCATTGCTAATGATGTTTCCGTTATTTCCAGCATTAAAATTAAATTTCCAAAGCCTTTATTAATTTAGGTTACCTTCACTAAACAAATACTATTCATCAGGAATCAAGTCAATTACTAGAACTATGTTATTTCTAACAATGTGTTCAATCTTTCATAGTACGAATTACATATTTTCGCAAAAATCCTACGTTACTAATCGATGTTGGCTTTCAAGAATTGGCGATAGGTTTATTTATTTTGTGTTTGTGTTACCGTCGTTTTTCGTTAACATTTTCGTTTGAGTAATTTTTTGCGCTAACATTGGTTTGTGTTTTATTTTTGCTAACAATTTTAGTGTCATTATTTTCAGCATCAGTAAATGGCGTAATAAAAAAAGAAGAATTGTTAACCTGTATCCGTTTAAAAAGTTTATATCTATATTATTGGTCATGAATAACTTTTACAAACAATTTACTTTTATTGCGCCACCTACACTTACATAAGAATAATATTTTATGGTTCATGAAATTTATAATATTTTGCTCCCATAGCACTAAAAGCTCGACCAGGATGCACTTCAAGTCTTAAAAAGGAGACGAGGACTCTTTTCATACTTACGCAACAATCTTTTATCGATTTTTTTTTCAGTATTCGAGACTATAATTAACTATATCTTAAAGAGAGGAGATATGCGAGCAATATTATATAATATTAATCAGGAGACAGCAACATTATATAATATTATATTCTGTCGCATTTACCAAGAGACTCGTATGCTAATGTAGTTCTGGTCGAGTTATATCAAATTTTCCACTTCAAGAGTTTATAAATACATGTAAGTATTGCTTCCAACTTCACGGCGTATTGTATTAAATTCACACGTTGTTTTTGTTTCATAGAGTCCATTGCCACCAGAGCAGCACTCAGCACCCAAGTCCGATGAGAATCTGAACCAGCAGTGTTAAAATTTCGTATTCACGTTTTCGTAGAGACTTCAGTCCGGGGAAAATGTAAAACAGAGTCCAAAATGTTTATTGTAATAGTTCTTGTGGAGTTTATGTATTTGTTAAGTGCACCAGTATACCTATTTGATTTTCCTGGTAGATAATATACAATTTTATATTAAAATTTGTTTCTTCATTGTTGGTTTCTATTGCAGTTTGTTCAAGTTTGTAATGTTCACGTTTTTTTACATTTTGTATGACTATCTTATCTACATTTCATATGATTGCACAGTAGATAATGTTTTTTTTTACTTTTCTTTACTTTCATAGCATTTTGTATATCGCTTTGCATTCATATTCTAGTTGAATATGACGCCTAAATATTTTTATATTGTTAGAGTCACAATATTATATTTGTAATTTTCTTGTATTTAAATCAGGTATGTATTTTGTGGTGGAACGAAGTATTCTCAGGCTAGTAATGCCTGAATCGTTATTATAAATAATATTTTTATATTTTGTATTATTTCAGTCGTAAAATAGAAAAATGTATATCATTATTGATTTATTAAATTAGAGATATTTTGCTACCGCTTGTTAACATTTTTATAAAACTTCTGACATGGTGAACTATTCGGCACTTTTGTTTACTATTTATTAATTTTAATTATAAATAATATGTTTTATTGGGTAGTGTACTATACTGTAATGTAACGGACGAGTCGAGTACGAACGCCGCCTTTTGGGCGAAGGATAACGCGCGTTTCGCGCGCGTTACGGCAGAAGGAACACGTCGTGCTTATGCGATGGACTTGATAAGTAGAGTGTGGATCACCACGCGGAGGACTCTAAAACGACTGAACGGGATTATTTAAAGACGGATAATCAAGTGATAAGTAGCTTAAGTAGCGCATATTAATTCACTGGAAGCTTTTTCATCAAAATTCACGTCATGTAGATAACCACCAAACTTGCTTTCACGGACGTGAGCGTGTTGGGCGGCAAATCTAATGTAGTTGCAGGAGTATAGCTTTTAATATGTTTCGTCATTATTAAGCTTTTTATAATACTAGTTTTATATGTCGTAGCTGTATACTTACATATAACAAGCTTACACAATTTTCTTGTGGTATTACCTTCAATAAGTACATTTCCCATTAGCATCACTGTTTGTGTGAAGTTACATTGTGGCTTGAAAATTGTATCTGCACACGTACTTAGCGTATAACATTTTATATTTCGTTTTCCGTCGCCAGTGCGTTTGATGTACATTTTTATATTAAATTATTAAATACGTCAGTTTTCTTTATATTATTACTCATTTATAACTGTTGATGTTTGGCTCTTTTCTCTCTGAAAATAGGGAACAAATACCTACATTTACTTATAAAGGCTTGCAATTTCTTTTGAGTGTATGGTTGTCTTATCTGTGTACCCTCGCTTAGGTATAAACTAAGTAAATGATACATTATTATCTTAGTATAGGTACATAGATGTTTGAAATTGATATAAGATTTCAAGTCCCTACTTGAATATTTCCAAAAAAATATAACACTTAGGAGCGAGCTGGAACGCATTTTTCATAAAGTATGTCAGTCAGTTTATAAAAATAAATGTGTTCACGCTTGCTCTTCTAAGAGGACATGCCATACATACCATACTTACTCTAACAGTGGAGTTGTTATAGATTTAATTGAAGAGAAATTTAATACATAATATTAAACTGCATTTTTGTTTTACTTCAGCCCCTTATAATAATTGCTCCAAAATAATTTTCAAGTTACGATTTTTTTTTTAGACAAATACCTACTTAAGTGTAGGGAGATTAGAAATTATATTAAAACAAAGAAGTAGGTAAAATAAAGAAGAAGATACGCACTGAGTTCATTGTAAATTTTCACGGTAGAACAAATAAAACTTTTTTCTTTTTAATAAATAAGTACCACACTGTACACCCACATGGTCTTTGATTACACCGTTTGCTTTTTCACGACTTATTTTTACGTTATAATTAAAACTTTTTCGATAATTACCTACCTTAGTTTTCAGAAAAATTATAATAATAGACTTTTCTGCTTAGCAGAAGGCGGACTTATTGTCGGAGAAAATGTCTTCCAGTCAACCTATAAAAGGTTCAACACATTCGTATATTTACACGTATTACATAGGTATATATTGTTTTGTTACATATAAACACTGTGAGGAAACCTATACACTAACAATACGAATGTGTTGTAGTGTATAAAGGTTAACTGGAAGAGATTGCCTCCGGCAA
>WYDE02114050.1:0-11509 GCA_009867175.2 Adela reaumurella
AATATTTTGACAAATTCAAGTGTAGTGTACTACCATAAGAATGCTGAATAAAGAACTAAGAACTAAGAACTAAGTTCTTCTGGTACCAGTGATGTGAGCCTAAACGCCTTGGTGAGTTAAGTAGGTAGGTGCCATGTCAGCGCTTTCCGCTATTCCAGCCGGCTACCCTGAACTGGACGGATAAGACGAACATAGCCGCTTCGACCGACCTTCATTCAGTGCGGTTGTAACAACCCGGGCGGGTTTTACCCTACCGCCATTTAAGGAGAGGGAACGAACCTATAGTTTAACGTGGAATCCGAACCACGACCAGCGTCAACGGTCAAGCGGTCACCCATCCAACACCTGATCGCGCTCGGCAGTGCTTAACTTCGGTAATCGAATACAGAATACCGCAAACACTGAGCCAACGACGCTGATAGAGGTGAAGATCGAACATTTGCGTTCACATATTTGTATTTAAAAGAAGTGTCTACTAAACATCATGTTCAGTTAGAATACTGTGACTGAATTCACTTCACACGTCATAAATAAACGAACGATGCTATTATGTAAGTACACCATATCAACGGGTCGGTCGCATTGAATACTGAAACAATAACTCTGCACTAGAGTTTGTTCGACTAAGCGTATAATACCCAACTCAGTGGTTTCCGCACGAGCCTACCCTCCCAACAGCCACCTGCTCTGGGGTCGGTTGCACATACCCCTCCTCTGAATAGGTATAACGGCTTCAATAGTTGTGTCGCAGCTATTGACAGTCGAGAGCACCCCGTCGCTCGCCGATAGCCGGCTCATAATAATACCCCGGATCCGCGCGGAGGAATGATTTTCAAAAATCCTTTTGCAAATTTTACAGCGTAACGGATCCTTGTTCAGATTTGGAGGAACGTAGAGCCGCTCGAAATTGTTATTCGATATTTTGTTTCCGCAACTCTAGTTTTCGTACTCTCCGACCGCATCGCCGACGCAGCCGCTCTGCCAGCGGCCATGATTAAATCAACCTCGGCAAAAAGTTCCGCCGCTAAATTGCAGCATTCTTATAAATGAGGTGCATTTGCACCAAGCGGCTATTACGGTCCTTGTAAGAGCACAGTGCGGTCCCTCTCATGTAAACGGCGGCGGATGTCCTGGATCTAGGCAAAATGCCAACTGCATGTAGCCCAGAGGCACCGCTCCGCGCCGCCCGCCCAACCGCCACGGCGCCCGCCCTATATGTAACTCTGGGCACGTAGGTATATGTATTTTTGCCGCAATCTCCCTCCGGCGTCCGACATAAGCCGAGGTAGGTAAGGACCGGCTGGACGTGAGATTTAGATAAATGTTGCAAGTTTAAACCTGGCCAGAGGCTTGGCGCACAATCTTGGGGTGATTATTTATCGGCTTAACTACCGGCTAACTAAAATTTAAGCAGTTTAAAGATTACGAAATTTCCCACGAAATTTTAAAACATGAAAAATTAACATGAAACAATAACGAGATTTTCATTACTGTACTGACATTGTACTGTTATCATAAAGTACATTTAAATTACTATTTAAAATGAAAATCTAAATGTTAATTACTGACTACATACATTTTACTGAAAAGTTAATAATGAACGATTGATTACTCAGTCAAGTAAAAGGTATGCAATGTATTTCTAACCCTTTCAATGCCGTCTCGGATATTGAGAACAAACTGAAACCAGTGATTAAAGCATCCGTTCTATTTAACTTTACGTACCTGTTCTACTGCTGTTCCAACAGAGCTAACAATGAAGGCGAGAGCTGAGGGTGAGGGAGAAGGGAGCCGCGGTAGGACGAGGTTAGGAGGAGAGGGGCCGAGAAGGGAAGAGGGTCTTTAGGTAAGTACAATCGATTGTCAATAATCTTACCTGAGACTCCGAAGTTTTCCTGAGAAGCCTATCCAATTTCCTTCCACCTAATAAACTCGAGGAAAACTCGCCGATTTCAAGAAGTTACGCCGCTAGGTACGCACAATATTTTTTGATAAGAATTTTACGTCTGAGCACCGCCGCGGAGAACAAAGCGCGGGAGTTGAGGAGTTTTAATAGAATTTCACATCGGCGTAACGCGATCACGTTCCCAAATTGTTTATTGCTCGCAAACTCCGCGGATCCTGTTTAGAGAAAAAAACTTCTTTTTTGTTTATACCCCAATTATATCCTCAATGTTTTGTTCGCAAATTATCAGCGGACTAGCTTGTGCTCAATCATTAATAATTTATGAAAAGGCGTAACCTGTTATGTAAAAATATTTTGAAAACATCTTTGATATGATATGGGAATGACATACAAAACGCGCACCCCTTAATACGATTATGTCTTCGTTAAGAATACATTTCACACGAAAATAACCATGACATTTTTGTTGGTTCTTTCTTTATTCAGTAAATATTAGCTCACTTCTTCAAGTGTGCTCGGTCACCTTGCAAGAATTATTTTTAATTTTTTTTTGTGTTCTTTCTTAGTTAGTATTTCATTTATATTTAGTTTTATTTATAAGTAGTTTAGTTATAGAATTAGTATCTCCTATGTATATTGCGACGATCCCTACGTATACTGTCGAATCTGCCTTTTACGAGGTTTACAGGAAGAAGAAAACAAAGTTTAAATGTCGTTTTCTTGAAAAATGTCAGTTATGGACTTACCAAACTTTTATAATTGATTTCTAAATATTTATTAATAATTGTGTTTGGTATAGTTTTGGAATAAGTTTTACAGTTTTTTAGAAATTTCACTTTCGACAATTTACCTCGAAATTATCCCAACAACAAAAGTCGAAAATGGTAACTTCGACGTTTTACTTCGGAAAATTTTCAGTGCAATATGTCGAAAGTGGTAACTTCGACGTTTTACTTGGGAAAATGTTCAGTGCAATATGTTGAAAGTGGTAACTTCGACATTTTACTTGGGAAAATTTTCAGTGTAACTTATGGAAGGTAGCAGATTCGACGTTATATTTCGAAATAATTTTGGAAATAAGTGTAGAAATTGCATGACTCAAGGATGGATTAATCCAAAAAGTGTACACAATACGATATTTTCTGAACCTCTTAACAGATTAATAATTTAAACATTTTGATCTGCCAGGAGATATAAAAACACGGTATTACCTTTGGAAGGTACGCTTTATTTATTTAAAAAAAAAAATTTTATGAACAAAAATTAACATGAGAAAATTAATGCAATATTTCTTTCCATTCTTTCAATTCTTAATACTACCTATTTCCCACACAAATTCTGCCCTATCAAAATTCAAATAATGTTTTGTTAACACAAAACAATCCACAAACACAGTAGAATATTTTACTATTGCGGAATGCTTATATCTAACTCTAACTATAACTATTCTATATATATTATTATCTATTCTATATATGTAAAATGTAATATTTTGACAAATTCAAGTGTAGTGTTCTACCATAAGAATTTTGAATAAAGAACTAAGAACTATATAACTTGGGTTTGTGCACTAATTAAACATCTTCTTCTATAACTACGCCGTGCTTTATGCCAGAATAAAATGTATGGTATTGCTTCGGAATGACGTTTGATTGACACAGGGTTTGTAGATCTGTATATTTAACCGTTTTTATAGGCAGTAAGTCTGAGTAGAGAATGTTAAGCTCAGTATTAGTCGCCGTTTTCTTCTTTCCTCGCCTAGTTTCTATTACTGTATTCAATCGCTGGTAGTCATCTTGCAATGCATATTTAAAATATAATGAATTAGGTTCTTCCTTTTTAATGTGCACTTCCTTTATATTATTCCACTTGACATCATCATTTGTAGTAGTTTTTTTTTCCAATTACGGGCTTCTAGCATTTGTTTAAAGTCAAATACCTGGTCTTTTGATACCTCTATCACTTTATACGATTTCCCCGATACCTTCGCCCACCGAACCAAGGCGTTCTATTGATCAGGCGTGTAAATCATTTTACCTTTAGATTCTTTCTCTATAAGAGCATGTACGCTGTCCACTTCTGACTGTGTGTGCCCCTTTTCAAGAAACCTATGCGTAATGTCAACATTGAACAGTTTAGAGAGGTACAAGTAAGCCATGTAAACTATTCTATTACGATTTTGTCCTGCACAGTTATCAGACCAAAACCTAAAGTCACGGGCTCCATTACTAACCCTGTCTTCTATGAACATCATTAAACAACTACTCACCTCATTGGCCCCTCTTTTAGCTACGCATTCTGTCCACATATAACAGAAACCTTCCTTTATGGCCATGTCAAATACTGTGAAATTATACATGGAAAGTTTACGCTTATAATAAAATAGACCGACATATCTGTGCGGTACATTAAGAATTTTTTGAAAATCAAATGAGGCGCAAACCACTTTAGGTGATTGAGATTGAGCGTGCAGTTTATCACTGGCTTTGAATTCCCGAGCAGTATTTTTGTTACTAATATGAATATCATGGGCTATTACTTCATGTTCTGAAGGATTAGTGAGACTCTTAAATGAATGACATTTATCACATTTATCTTTTTTGGGAGTAAAGAAAGCTACGTTCATGTTTTCATTGACAATATCGCGATATTGACGTACCGTTTCAGCTGTTTGGTCATATTTGGCAAGATCATCCCAAGTTTTATATAACGAAAACATTTTTGGGATTGACAAATCGTTATCCAAGTACAGATTGCTGCTATCCTTGCGAATATAATGCGATTCAACTGGCTGGAATGAGAAGACGTGATCACATACACTTTTCTTCACTGTTTCGTTAATTTTCGAGGGATGGTTTGAATGTTTGCCCCTATTATCTGAGTATACACTTCCTTCTTGGTTTGATTTATTATGCGCCGTACGGATAAATCGGTCACTAACTGATAGTGTGTTGCAAGAAGTTTTTAAACAAACTTGCACTGGTCCGTATGTCTCAGAATTTTGAATTGGCAAGGGCAGGACGTATTTTGTAGTATATTGACGCCGCGAGTTGCCTCCCGTAGTTTTTCTCGATTTGTGTACTTTTTTGGAAAATTTATGTATGTATTCCCACTGTTTACTATGATCACCCAGTGCCCAAAAATTTTAGAATATTTTTTTACGAATGTCTTGTGCGAATTTTTCATAACACTTTAATTTGCACGTGTTTAAACACACCGGTCCTAACTGCTTTTCTTTTATTACTTTTCCAGCTCTACTTACATACTCTTTTCCCGAATTTTTCAAATGTTTGCGTTTTCCATCAATCCATCGCTCACTATGTCTCTGTCTTTTCTTTCCAACATCACTCTTGAACGTCGATTTCCATTTTTTCCCTACAGAACTAGCAAGACTACTCTGAGGTGTTACAGAAAAACTAGAACCTACACTTTGAAGTGGGTGTGGCGAATGGGTGTGTGGAACGTCCTTTCGTGGCATAGAAGTTAATGAATTAAATTCCGAAAAGGAACTTTCATTAGAAGACACAGTTTGGTCAGTAAGTTTTTGTCTTTTTTTTTCAACATCACTCTTGAACGTCGATTTCCGCTTTTTTCCTACAGAACAAGTAGGACTACTCTGAGGGGATACAGAAAGAGGAGAACCTACACTTTGAAGTGGGTGTGGTGAATGGGCGTGTGGAACTTCCTTTGGTGGCATGGAAGTTAATGAACTTTCATAATTAGCGCATGTAGAAACAATAGAACCCACACTTTGTTGTGAGTCTGTAATTGGAGTGCTGGGACTTGATTGCTGCAGTTCACATAGGGGTGCGCGGACTTGGTTTCTGTTGTTAGCTTCAGGTATCATTGAAAGTAGATCAAATCCAGGAAGAGTACATCCGACGTCATCATGTGATGGTTTTGATTGTGGTGAAAAGTCTTGATATGGTGACGGTACGGGAGTACTGCAACTTTTCTCAGGATCGGAATTTAGAACGAACGCACTGGAATTTTCATCAGGTACCGATGTCCCGACTTCATGTCGAGGTGATAAGAGCACCTCATTGAGAATTTCCCATTCTGTGTCTGATATGTCATTCGGTGGTATTGGCGACTCTGAAAATTAAAAATATAAAAGTAATAATTTTAGGAAGCTTCGAATATTATTAAAGCAAAGAATGTAACAAATCCTTCAATAATTCAACTACTAATTAAACAAGTTAATATTCACTAGTACCTCCATAAAATAGGTAGTAGGTACTACGCTAGCAGGTACCTACAGAAAATATTTCATGAAAATTATATAATTTATAATGTGTACAAACGCCGAATCTATAGAAAATAAAAAAAAAATACGACGTAAATGTACGAATCTACCCCTTTCGTCTTTGTGTGCAGTGATAACTCCATAGTAAAGAAACGAAACTACCACATTCGACTAAGTGTGCAAATAAATTTTCAGTGTAAACAAACGAAACTGGCACATTCGACCTGTGCTGTGTTGTTGAAATACTGAATGTAAAGTCGAATCTGTCCGATTCGACTGTATACGCGGGAAATTAATAATAAATAACCTAAAACGTCTTATATAAAATATAAACAGACTCACCTGTATTCTTTCTTTTATACTCCGGCTCGATACGATTCTCTCCATCCGTAGAGGTGCTCATTGTTTCTTGATTGCACGCATGGCCTCCATTTCCTCCCAAATCAAAATTTTTAGCAAGTTTATGTATCAGCTTGTTCCTTGATTTGCTCATTGTCCACTATAGTGTTATACCTACATCACTAGTATAATACTAACGTCACCACAACGCCAAACCAATAAAAACTCGGTAATATTATCATGAACATGGGAATGAAAGGGACAGTTTAAAACAATAAAACTAAAATTAAATTTTTGCAGATTCGACTGTTTACGTAGGGACCGTCGATTGTTTTAATTGAACTGAATATTTATCAGAAAAATTGGAAGAATCAAGACAACAAATTACAGCGAAGTATCGTATAGGAACTAAAGTCAAAGTTCCGGGGTTCCAGTCCTTGCTCGGATGTGTTTTCTTAATTTGTTTGTCCTGATTATTCCGTTTTTCTGATAAATATTCAGTAAGCGACTTGCATGCTTAGCAAAAAAAAAACAACAAAAATTTCACTCAAGAAGCAAGTTTCTCGTGTCGTCTATGTTAAGTATTATCTTAACGGCGATAACATACGGTTGAAAATTAACCTAAGTAAACTACTTCGAACGCTGAAGTATGAATTCGGCGACAATTTGAAGAGAACAAGTCACGGTCCAGTTAGCGAAATTGCATTAGTAGCTAAGCTAAAGCTCCCGGGTTCGAGTCCCAGCTCGGACGTGTTATCTTTAATTTGTTGTCCTTATCATACCTACTGATTTTTCTGAAAGTAAGATTGTTAAGACGAAATCATTTGGCCGTAGTGTTAATCCTAGCAAATATCAGGCAATAATTCTAGGTAGCTCGAGACCACTCTCTAGGATTGACCATGAAACACTACCGGTTATTAAATTTAATAATATTATTATTCCTTTCTCAAAGACAGTAAGAAACCTAGGCATCCTCATGGACCAATCACTGTCGTGGATGTCTCCGGTTGACCTGGTTAGTCGAAAGGTCTTTGGTGCAGCTAGCTGTCTTGGGCGTTTACAGAATTTTCTGCCTACTTCAACTAAAATTGTCTTGGTTCAATTCCTTCTCCTCCCAATTCTTGATTATGCGGATGCTTGTTATTTGTATATGTCTGAAATTCTCTTTGAAAAGCTTGAAAGCCCATAAAATGTATGTATACGTTTTATCTATGACTTACGTAAATATGACCATATAACCCAATATCGGATTCAGCTTCAGTGGCTACCGATTCGTCTAAGGAGGAACTACCACATCCTATGTCTTCTATACGGCATCCTAAACTATCGTTCTTCTCCTGATTACCTTCGCTCTCGGTTCCTGCCTTAATCCTCTCATGGAATTCCTCTTCGCTCTAGTGATGATAACATTCTAGCCATTCCCAGTCATTCTTCTGGTGTCTATACCGATTCCTTTACGGTCAACTCTGCGCATCTGTGGAACTCGTTGCCAGCTCATGTCTGTCTCTCAGCAACCATAGGATCGTTTAAACTTTCTTTGAAAAGTCACCTATTAAACTCTTAATTTGAAATAATTGTAGACTTTTGTTATTAGTTCGAATATTGATGTAAGTATTTTATTTTCCACTTCATATTTATTTTAATTTTATTTTATTAAAAGTTATAATAAGTACCTATTAAATAGGTATATATAATAATTTAATTATTTATATAAGCGATATTCATGTATTATAAGATTTTAATGATATGTAATACTATTTATTTATATACATTACATTTTTCCTTATTCTTGTATGATTTTAATTTTGGAAAGTTTACAATACATTTATTCTTCTTTGTTTTTACTTCAATTCCATGTTATTTGCACTACCATAATTTCTATAAACATACATTAAAACCCGCTTAATACGACTTTCAAGGGGTTGGGCGCAAAAATCGTCTTAAGGGGGAAATCGTCTTAAGCGGGAAGAGTAAATTATACATTGCAGACACTTTAGAATCTGTTTATTCTATTTTTTACAACAATCAGTTAATTAGGTTTAACCTACTTACCTATAGGTATATATTAAAAAAAAATTACAAATCTTTCTAATCATTTACAGATTAAAAAAATGAATCAATTTTCTGTTGGCGTATGGTTTTCGCAGACTCACACAATAAAGAGAGTTCAATGGAGTTTAGTTTGTTAAGGGCGTCATCACTTGATTCTATCGAAGAAAGATATCGCCTTATTTGCAACACCTTCTAGTGCTGCACTGGTGGTTGGAACTGGCTCTTCTTCGTCTTTGGAACTATCGTTTTCGTTTTTATGTTGTTGACCAGTGTTGTCGCTGATTATCTTCTAATGTACGCGATTCAGTTGTACCGATGTTGTCGTCTACAGAAGCATAGCCTGGAAACTCTTGAAATATTTCAGGCTCAGGGTCGAGGAGAAAAACCTCCATTTCGCAATGAGCGATAAAGTCGAAGAATAACCTCCGTTTCGCCATAGGCGATAAAGCCAGCTTTTTTTTAAAGCAATTCGCAATGGTTTAAGTTTTAACTGCTTGCCACGATGCTGAGACATAATGTAGAGTATCAAGAATGCGGCGCGATGAGTGGGACAACAAATCAAAAAACGTCTTAAGCGGGATTTGGGGTCGTATTAAGCGGAAAAATTGTTCGTAAAATTAAGGTAGAGTGTAGACCTAAAAGATCGTATTATGCGGGAAATCGTATTAACCGGGATCTTATTAAGCGGGTTTTACTGTATATATACTCGCATTACTCAAAGGTTGACTGGCAGATACACTCTTTAGGGTTAAGTCCGCCGTTGCACTTCTTTGTCTTCTTTTATCCTGTTTTCTATCTGTAATTTTCTTGTGTGCAATAAAGTATACATTAATTCATTCATTATTAGAAATATTTAAGGTTTAGATACCGATATGTATAAAAATTAAATGAAATAAGGTGGTGTGTTCTTTTAGTTTAATAATGAAGGCGCCTCCTACCAATATCGAGCTTTCATCCAATATATACATATGTATATAATGTTCCTATATATGTTTGCCCGTATATAATACCATCTCATATCCGCGCTTGAGTCTATGTGTCTCGCTTGTATCCGGAAAAGCTAAGTTATAACCGGAGCTCGTGTAGGCCGGAAAGTTGTTATTGGTGCCTACCTGCCGTCTCCGAGAAGGTGAAACACTCGTGTGTGTGGGGGAGAGGGGAGGGGGCAACTCGTATACATCTACATCGGCAGTACGTGTGCTCAGGCACAACAAGTAGGCAAGTAAGACTACAGTCGCAGCCTATGGGCTTCTCTCGTCCCACTGCGCCTGCTTGCACTCTGCGGCGCAACGCGCCAGCACCGGTCCGGCCTCGCTCAACTTTCTGGCAAAATGCCATAAACCGGGCCACGCCTCGAACGTCATTTCATTGGTTATTATTCTAGACCAATTGACACGCTTTTGCAACGCGATTGGACGGCTCGTTTTATTTATATTTCGACTTGCGGTTAAAGTGTAATCGATGCGGACGTGACGTCAGCTGTTTTCTGGGTCAACGGTGAGGGCGGGTGATGCGCCGCGCGACCGCGAGGTGGCGGTACTTTGCACTAGCACCCAGCCAACACTTTCAGGCTCTGTCTGTCAACTGAAAGGCATACGAGTAAACAGTACCTACATAATATCTACTATTTGTATTAATACACATATTGTGTGGATACATGCAAACAGTATGTACGCCCGTGGCTTCTGACACATTCTAGCTTTATCCGGCTGACTTTATTGGTGATTGCAACGTCCAGAATAATATAATATGGAGAAGTATTTTTACACATGTCACAGTTACACGTGTAGTAAAAGATAATTCTTTATACATTTTGGATTTTTGTTTTCCCGTGCTAAGCATGTACGTTGCCTATGCAATATGTATACTATATGAAACAGAAAAATTCATAAAACTTCGATAAATTATTCAGCACAGCCAGGAGGAGCGCACAATAGCATTATGCACCTATATGAAACCGTTCATGACTTTCGATGAGTTGTTCAGTCAGCTTGGTAGCGAAGTTGGTTAACGCGCTGGCAACTATAGCTGGAGACTCAGGTTCAAATACTGGCTAGGTTGAATAATTTTTCGAAGTTGTATGAATTTTCCTGTTTCATGTAGTATATATTGTTATCTCTTTATATATATTTTACACTGACGTCGAATTGTATACCTAGCTGAGTTTTCGATCCTTAATTATTGTTAAAATTTTATTAAATAAATTATATGGTTATGTACGCAAATTAACGTTTTTCGTATTTTTTTTAAATTATAACTTACAAATGAAAACCATTATGCACGTATAAAATTTTACGTTTTATTTGAACATATTCCGACAAATATTGAAAGATATAAGTAGGTAGTATATGTATATACAGGATGTTCATCTTGGATTTTCACAAATTCTACACGTGCACACTTTCCATGCCTCACCCCCACTACGTCGACTTCGGATCAAAATGAATGTCTGCTAATATACCTAGTATGCATTCAAATTTACCTACGAGTATTTTGATGAGCCGTCAAATTATCCACAAAAATTAAATTTACATGTAAAAGAACATATGTAGAGAAATGTTATATTTCAATAATTGAACGTTCGCTTCACCTTATTTACCTGATATAAGCGAAACTATATACAATATTTTACAACTTCATAAACTGTGAAAGGACGACTTTTCAATCTGAATGCTTTGAGCGGGCATAGATTTTACAAGCGAATATTAAAATAAGGGTTTCTTTCATTACGCTCTCCGACATTCATTTCACTGGGCTTCTCCAGTCTCGTCTCCAGTGAAAAGAATTAAATTAAATTCTGCATTCCCTTCTAGAACTTCAAAGAGGAAAATGTTAATTACAATATTATTATGTGCAGACAAAATAATATTTCTTACAGAAAGTCATGTTTTCTATGCGATATTTTTTGAGAGGTCTAAAATAGTTTACACATGAATTTTTTTATTTGATTTTCCTGGCTTAGCATG
>WYDE02114160.1:0-11508 GCA_009867175.2 Adela reaumurella
TAACTGTCCAACATGTTGTCCGAAGCGGGACTCGAACCCGCGTCCTTGAGTATAGCCCTCAATGCTCTAACCAACTTTTTTATTATTACAAAATTATCTTACTGTTTTTTTCAGTCAATGAACGAAACGAGCAACTTAAAAAAACGCTATGCCTTTGCGCTATGTGAATTCAATATTAATTACAATAAAGATTTCACAATGTGTACTTTGGTGATACCTAGTTTGACGACATCGTATTTTGATGTTGATAAAACAAGGGCGAGACGGGTCACAGTTATCGATCGTAACATTCCCACTTGTTTCAATAAAGGTTTCTCAACACTGGTTGAATGGTTTTATGAGTTTTTAAGTATTTATATTTTGGACACATCTTAATTTCTTTGCATTCATTTTATTCTCCCCACTGCTGGGTACAGCCCTCTAACATTTACATGATATGAGGATTTAGTCATACACTTCCACGGTGACCAACAGGCTTGGAAGTGAGTTCCCTCACGATGCTTTCCTTCAGTGGAACTTTTGACACGTCTTAATATTACAAAGTAATAATTGATAAGACTTATATAAATAAATAAATACACACTTTTCTGTTTTTTTTTTACGAAACCACGCTCAGCGAGGCTCCATGCCAGCTATAAGTCGGACGAAAATGACGTTGTCCAATTTATTAACACGCCTTTTGAAGGTCCCCAGGTTGTAGGTGGTAGGGAACACACTCACCTGAAGACCATTCCATTGTAATTTACTTAGCAGAAGGCGGACTTATTGCCGGAGGCAATCTCTTCCAGTCAACAGTTATACAGTACAACACATTCGTATTGTTTGTGTACAGGTTTCCTCACGGTGTTTTCCTTCACCGGGGTGCATTGTAATTTTGCACACTAATTTTAACTGAGATTTTAAAATCCGGAAAAATTTCATACCAGGTTTCGAACCCTCGACCTCTCGAGTGAGAAGCGTGCGCTCGCCAACCGAGCTACTCCGCAACCGAACGCAACCCATGTATTCAACCATGATGTTGAATACACGCGTTGTTGTTCGAGGCGGCGTTGTCTGTGTAGTGACTTCCCGCGGTCCCATCCCAAAAAAATTTTGCGCACAGCTTCTAGTAACCCTGAGAAAGAATCG
This sequence comes from Adela reaumurella, assembly GCA_009867175.2. Taxonomy (NCBI): domain Eukaryota; kingdom Metazoa; phylum Arthropoda; class Insecta; order Lepidoptera; family Adelidae; genus Adela; species Adela reaumurella. The sequence goes on from WYDE02114160.1 coordinate 1,129, forward strand.
GGGACCGCAAATTGCCCAGTTGTTGAATTTATTTACGGGGAAGTAAAGCACCTAGAGACACCACACTACGTAAATGGCATCCGGTAAAGCGTGAACCGCTGCATGTCAAAAATGAATTTGAGTTATGGTGTTGCCCTACGGCATTACAGCTAAACCTGTCATGATGAACAATATTTTGAATACTTCCGGCTCTTCTCGTGGATTTATCGGATCTCCGTGACCATTACAATCTTATTTACTGTAATTACAAGTCTTAGGCGGCTGGAATTGAGGGAAGCGCTGGCATGGCACCTACCTACATAATACACCAAGGTGTTCAGGCTGACATCATTGGTACCAGGAAACTGGTGCATTAGATGATGTAGGCTTCCGTGTCAGTTTCAATTAAAAAAACCATGAACAGGACGCTCTGTTCGAAACGTCGGAACAATCCGATAAATTAGCCACGTGAAGAGCCGGAAGTTTTCAATATATTATTTAACGACAGCGGTAGTCTGAAAAGTACTGTCATGATGGAATTTGATTTGGTCATATCTCAGAAACCACTGGTCCTAGACACATCGTGTTGGTTGACTCAAAGTAAACGTCTTGTCGAGATCTACCCACCTATATCATGTCAAAATTAGGCAATGCTCGAGTAATAACGATAAGATGTGTCAATGTTATCGATCAGAGATCGTAACGTTCCCACTTGTTATAAATCTTTCTAAAGTCTATTTTTTTCCAAGATGAAGTAAATGACGTTTCACTGACATTACAGCGTTGCCACCTTTAAACAATAGTGATGCAGTAGATTAAAATATCATCGATTAATCGATTTAATGATCGATATGATGCAATTTTATTATGAAAAATATTATCGATTAATCTAATGAATGCAATAATCGATAATATTTTAAACACCTACATAACTAAATCTTAATCAGAAAAATACGGAAAAAATATAAAGGAAAACGTCCGAACCGGGGTTTGAACCTGGGACCTTTGGCCTTAGCTGCCACTGCGATACCATTTTCATAATTTCTCTCGAACACCATAACTTTCGTCTTACCTGTATTTATTTTCATACCCCACACCTCTGAAGCTTTTTACTTACATCTTAAGAATAAGCAGCAGAAAAGTCGCCGGGAGAAGAGCCGGAAGTTTTCAAAATGTTGTTCAGCGACCGCGGTAATTTAAAAAGTATTGTAAGCAGAATAGTGTCTTTACATTATTTACATATATTTAATATATTATTAATTTCTTTCCTGTCAAAGCCGACAGAGAATGTTGGCTTATACCTTATAGATAATTCATGCGTATTTTCATGAAAATATTGGAAACTTTGAAGGGAAACTCATTCCGGTTCGTGAATAAGTCGAATTCGACCACTGATAGGTAGAGCTATTAATCAAAGGTATTAAGAGGCTGCATTTTAAAACTATATCCCATACAAAAATATCGCAGAACTGCTCTTAGCAGAAACCTGTTTTCTACATCAAAACATATCTGATTTAGATTTTTTTTTCTTTCGTAGATTTATAGAACCTAGTAGCTAGGCTTCTATGTTTTTAAATGTTACTTTTTACTATTATGAACCGATTTTTAAGCACTTTTATTTTGATAAATTTTAGTTTAAAATCATGCATATTCAGAATTTAATATTTCAAAAACTTTGATGAAATTTAAAAACATAGAAGCCTAGCTACTAGGTTCTATAAATCAATGAAAGGAAAAAAAAGAAAAATCAGATATGTATTGATGTAGAAAACAGGTTGTTAAGAGCAGTTCTGCGACATTTTTGTATGGGATATAATTTTAAAATGTAGCTTCTTAAGTTACTGCATAGAATGAGTTCTATTTTTTTATTTGTGTTCTGAGGGGTTCATGAGATCTCGCACCATATAAAAATATATCTAGGATCGCCACACCACTGAGGGGAACCTCTGTTTTTGGTCTGCACTTTGTTTTGTTTTCGCTACGTACTCGTATGTGCGTGATAGTGCATATAAACGAATGGATGCAAAATTTACGTTTCATTCTGCAACAAACGAAAAGAAAATGCTTGGACTAGCGGGCGCCCAGAAACTTGTCTTTCTTTGCTAAAAACCTGCTTAAACTTTAATTATGCATTTATGAAGCCAACAATAAGCTTGTGAAGTGAATGGAAAGAGGTCATGACACTTAATTAGAATTCGGCGTAGGTGGGCCGTAAGCATCAATTTTAAAGCTCTGTTATTGTTTTCAGTTCGCATTATCAACCTTAGACCTTAGTAGTATTGATGACGATGACGCCTCTGTCATAATGTCGCGTCGTGAAGTTAAGGGCCCGTAGGCACCTAGCCTGGGTAGAAAAAAAAACAGTTTTTTTCTAAAAGAACAAAACATGTGTTTTGAACATCGAACCAAAAAAAACAATTTTAAAACAATTTTTTTTTATTGTTTTTTTTTAACATGTTTTAAACATGTTTAAAACGTGTTTAAAACACGATTTAAAACACTTCTTATTTAATTTGCCTGTCACTATGTACTATGGGTTGAGGTTGCGATGTAGCCTGGTTTTTGCGTGCACATAGAGAGGTCATAGGTTCACAACTTGGTACGTGCACAGGTTTCCGGATTTTAAAATCTCGGTTATAATTTGTATGCAGGATTACAGTGGTGAAGAAAACACTGTGCGGACACATAGGCACTCACAATACAAATGTGTTGTATTTAGTACACAAAGGTTGACTGGTAGTGATTGCCTCCGGCAATATATTCACCTTCTGCTAAGCAGAATTTTTTTTATTTATGAGAGTATATAAGGATTAAGGAGTGATTCACGTATACCTGTAAAGTTTTCGCATATTCGATCTGTCAGGACGGCATGGCATTCGCAAACCCCGCATACAACCGATTATCCATGGGCGTCGTTAGTCTCCTTCTGGGTGGCTCGGCGCCATGAGTTGCGTTTTGAATAAAAAATAATTATTCTATTACATATACGGGTGTAGAACGATCACGTGGCAATGCCAGAGGTTCCAGGTTCGAATCCTGGAAGGCTAAAATTCTTAAAATTTTCAAGAGCACATAGACTGTGATCTCTTAATTCTAGTATACATAGCGAGCGACGTGCATGCTAAGCACGTAAAATGTTTAAAACGTGTGTTTTTTATTACGTGTTTTAAACATGTTTAAAACACGCATGTTTTTTTTCTGGTGTTTTAAACACCGTTTTAAACAGTGTTTTAAAACAAATGTTTAAAACAATGGCCCACCATTGTCCACATGTGCCCACCCTGGTCACATGTGGACAAACTATACGAAGAGGTCGCATGATAGCATACGTGTTCAATATAATAATACCTTCCCGCAGCTGGTGGGCCTGTCGCGCTACTGTGGCGCATCGGCAATGTTTTGCGAGGAGCAACGAACGCTTCTTACTATAGTTATTATTTGTATTTTTTTATATTTTATTCTATCGTTCGACACGGGATTGACAGATCCTGGTTCCAAATTATGGCGTTAATAACTAGATAATCCGTGGGATAGACGACTGGTTCCGCTCATATGTTAGAAATGTTATGTTTTATTTAAATAAATCTAATATCACTTGTATATAAGTTTGCACATACATAGATATGGCCACCATGTCGGCACAACAATAAGCGCTGGGCAGCGCAAAGTGTCTTGCTTTTCCATAAAAAAAAAACAGAGTGTCACAGTTCGACCGCACACTATTAGCACTGCGCGATTCCTCAGCTTGTAAACTACGAGAAAGATTAGTATGAATTTTTTATCCGACTTTTAGTTTTTCCAAATATTCAGGATTTTATTGTTGTTCATTATTTATCAGAAAAATCTAAGGAATAAGGCCAACAAATAAAAGTAAAAACGTCTGATAAGTAATCAGTAAGCGACTTGCATGCTTAGCAAGGAAAAAACAACAAACATTTCCATTGTTGTTTATTTATCATTCATAGGCACTACGCTGCACTTAGACTTGTTACACATATTTACATTTTTTCAACGTCCTCTAAGTCTACTTTACGAAAATGTTCCCCACTACCTAAACACGCATATGCTATAACGTACCAACTCTCATTACTCCAAAAACAGAACACTGACCAATTCATGAAAATGCAACAATCACAAAATGCCACATTATTTAAATATGAAATGAATGATATGCAAACTACGCTACCACTTGAAGCAGGCCTGTCTCCACAAACAGCACCCGTTGACGAGCATCACACCTGGGCCTAGCTAGATTCTGGGGATTCCGTATGTATATTTTCAGGCCTGAGAGCGCTTTTGTACTCTCTCTGACACGGCTGTCCCGGACGGAATTCCCAGAATAGACCCGCTGGGCCAGCCATTGCCTCCCTGTACCATGTTATGTGGCGAGGAGACAACCCGGGCCATGTGGGTATGCGACTATGCGGCAAGGTGCCGTCAAAATTGCGGTCAGTCGTGCATTAGTTTATCTAGTTTTGTTGAACTAAATACAAGAAGAATTTCATGAAATGTTTGGGAGGATTAATAAAAAATAATTAGTTCAATTTACAACTTACTAAAGAAGTGGCAGAAGCTTCCCTAGAAATGTTTCAACGTTCATCGCTAGTATCGCTTTCCTCGTGACGACAATATAAGGTATATTGTATAGATTAAACATTTGCAATGAACAAAAACAATATAGATGTGCATTTCAGTGCTATTCGCCAAATATATTAAAATTGTATTAATCACATATTTTACCTAAACCAATGTGCCTACTCACTAAATGGATAATTATACAAAAAGTATATATTGTAAATATCTAAATTATATTATCTTCCAGGTTTTACTGAAGTTTTAGTATAGTTTTTCTACTAACAGATATTGAAGTGAAGGTAATTTTTTTGTAATTTTATTTAGTCAAAGATGCTGTATCTTTTGAACCGTAACAGGTAGCCATTTAAAAGTTACACAGAATGCTATTACACGCGTCCATTATAGCAAAAAATAATAAAAATAAAATAAAGTTAGTAATTAATTAGGGTCCCCTTACAAGTAATAGTTTTTCGGCGTTTTTTCGCTGGATCTTAATAATGGTCATACATTCAACGTCTATTTTTCCCAAAATATGTACAATAGTACTTCGTTACTTCGTGTGCGAGTTCGCCTCGCTCTTGGCAGATTTTTCAATTACAAAGCTCACGACAGGCACACGTACAAGTTTTACTATTCAGTTTCTTTAATGTAATCTGTGTATAAAGTAATCCTCCCAAAAATCAACAAAAACACACAGATCCCTCTCTACTCTCTTATAAATTAGTAGAAAAGTTCTTTACGTCCGTCCTTTAAAATATAATAAACAAATAAACAGTGTTCCCACTGCTGGTTATCTACGCCGCCGCCGTGACGTGACTACTCCGCTGAAGCGCCTCCGCCCCGCCGCCGCCGCTCAGCCCACCACAATGGCGAACTACGACAAAGGACGCATTAGCATGACTAGACGCTCAAAAATAGCACATAGTCATCAATCTCACAGACAGACTACGCGACCGCCAGCCCAGCCCCAGCCCAGCCCCTGCCAGCGCGAGCTGTCGCCGTCACGTCTCGTGTTTTTGTTAAATATATTAGCGGTGCCATTCAGCGAGCAGTCATGTCCTTAGTATAGTACACACGCTGCATCAATATACCACGTTAATAACAACGTATGAAGTTTTCGGCCCGCATAAGAGTGAAGTACTTGTTTAATCTCTTTCTCTCTATCTCTCTTTTGCAGCAATTTTAATCGCTTCACTGCTGGGTACAGGCCTCTCTCATTTACATAATATGAGAGGATTTTAGTCATACACTTCCACTGTGATCAACCGGCTTGGAAGTGGGTTTCTTCACGATGTTTTCCTTCACCAGGGTGTCAGCGGCCATTTTGCACAATTTACAAAGTTATAAATATTGTGCTCCTAGTGGGTATCGAACCCGCACCTCCCTATTGAGAGGCGTGCTCTTGCCCGCTCGGCCAATCTGACACTCCTTGTTTAATCGTTTATTACTTTATTTGTGTATTATTTGTATATTATTTGTCTATTTACTTGATTAATATTGAGTTGAATTTTAAAATTTAATATAATACACATCTGTACATTATTATTGCGTTTGTGGAAGCCTTCGATCTTATGCAATTACTAATTTTTTTCTTTGCTCTCAGAGTACTCGATAATGACTACGCGGACCTTTTGATTGTACGACAATTTGAGAAGAGAACATAGAAGCTGGGGATGATGTCAGGAGAATAGGCTGAGTGGAAGAACACTTCAAAGCCGCATCTCTCAGGGTCCCCCCATTGCAACATTCTACTTGTGAACGGGCATTTGTATCCTGTCAACTGCTTTCTTCTCCTGGTCCAAGTGGTCCTTGTCGCGCAGTCTGTCCGCTCGTTGCAACAGTGCTCTTGCCACTGAATCCAGGTGAGCTGGAGAGTGATGCGAAGGAGCATGTAAGTAACGATTTTTGTGTTTCGGCTTACTGTAAACTGCATGACTGCATGAGTCCCATCTGGTTGTCGAGAGACCAGTATGTCAAGGAACGATTTATTGCCATTCTTTTCCATCTCTACTGTGTATGTACTTAATTTTATGGTGCGCTGCGTTCAGATGATCTAAGAATGAATTAAGTTCATCGCGTCCATGCGGCCAGATCGCAAAAATATCGTCGACATATCTCACCCAAATTGTTGGTTTGTGTTGTGCAGATTCCAGCGCCTTGGTTTCAAGAAGTGACTCCATGAAAAGATTCGCCACTACCGGTGCCACTGGCGAGTCCATCGCTACACCGTCACGCCGAATGTAATATTCGCCGTTCCACAGAAAGTAGATAGTTTCGCTGTGAGAAGCTCTTCAGCGAAAGCTTTCGCTCATAATATTAAATATATAAAGTTTCGTCCTGAATATGCACTTATAAAATTTCATAGCGAGAACAAAATAAAAACTGGCCAAGTGTGATCATGGAGCCCGAAGATCACGTTTGCCTCATACACGCTTGCGGAGCCGCGAGCACATTCAAAGATATATCGCACCCGCCGCTCTGCTGTGTAATATAATAATTTCGAAAATTTAAAAGTGAGTAAATGTTATAGAATATTTTTAAATTGAGAAAATAAACATTGATTATTATCTGACATGTGTTAGCGTCATGAAAAAAACATCTAGCATTGCATTTTCTCTTACCGTGCACAGTTTAGGCGAATTGTGATGTCTCTAGTGCTCTACCACAAGGGGGAGACCTTGTCACATTTGGTCACGTTTGAGGCTTTGGGGATGGCCCATAAAGGTGTGATGCAATTTTTGAACGGCGGCGCTGGGGTGACGGCCATTGTAGCACACGCGTCCTACACTGGCGACCTTGTACAGGTAAGCGAATAGTGGGAACCATAGAGGGTAAACGACTGAGTCGTGCTGTCGAGCGCGGGGAGTTTTGGAAAAAATTAAAGAGGTGTATTTCCAGCAGTGAACGGCCAATGATAATGATGATGATATTGTTAGAGGTGCTACGGGCTAGGTAATATACGAGCTTCTGTTGTCCGAGCCTCGAGGAGCGTAGACTCTCTCGTAATAATATTCTATTTTTAACCCTAGCGCTCAGCTGATTCTCCGGTTTTAAGGGATGTTTTGTAGAAAGACAAATACACTTTTAGAAAGAAAGAAGGGAGAACTTGGAAGGATACAGGCCGGAAGCACCTGCCCGCAGGTTCAGGTTGACAATCCGCCGTATGAAATTTTCATGGCCAAGATATCGAGCGAGGTCCGGGGTGCGAGGTGCGAGCGGGCGCGGCGCGGCGCGGCGAGGGCGCGGGGGCATGGATGCGCGCGCATCGAGCCTTCCGGAGTGCAGTCGAGCCGCGCCGCGAGCTGAGAGCGACCGCCGACCCGCGCCGCGCCTTCCCGAGTCGCCCGCGCGCAGTCATAACAGAAAACTAACGCTCGGAGGAGGCAGCGCGCTCGGGGTAGCTCACTAGAGACTGTAGGTGGAAGCGAGGCGTGGTACGAGTGTTGTGTGAAGTGTCGAGAGTGCGTGGACTACGTGTTGCTCGCGGTATGGCCGGCCGCGGCCGCGCGGCACACTGAGCGAGCTCCCGCCGTCGGCATGCCGCCACCGCGGCCGCCGCGCCTCGCACTACAACCGCCGGCGACATGAAACAATAAGGTACACACACTTCACCTGCCCGCACACACGCACACCCCTCACACTCTACCTATACACTATAAGCGAATGGGCTTGACGTCTTGCCAAAATAACGAAGACAGCGTAACCTAGATATTGCTAATAAACCAATGAACAGCTTTCGATTATTCAAATGCAGGCGAGGTGACGCCGCCAACCGACCGACCGGCGGCGGCCTGCCCGCATACCTACCGATGAATGTAGCTCTACAGGAACCAAATGTTAAAGGTCACTTTGTCTTAAAATAACAATACGTGTGCGCGAAGATGAAGAGCAAATGAATTGTTACGATTCAAGAAACCGGACTATTGCGACTGCTTTCATTATTGAGCATTGTTTAAATGTGTCACGACAGATCTTGACGGTGAGTAGATCCAGACTAGACTTTTCTTTTGAATTTGAACATGGTTGGTTCAGTACGAGTGGTTTCCGAGATTTTAAACCTGTTTTTTTTCATATTCAGGGAGACGTGGTTCATATTTTTAAAATACAAGCCTCAGTGGAGCATGCAAATTTATAATTATATATAAGCAATGTTATTATAATAAATGTGTAAGAGCAAAATGGGGATTGCAAGAAGACATAGCAACAAGGATAGAGAAAGATATGCATAGAAGGTTTGGACACACGGAGAGAATGGATGTTGATGAATAACCAAATAAATGTATGAAGCTAATGTGGAAGGAAGGCTCGAACGGGTTACCCTAGGCAAACATATCATGACCAAATAGGTAAACTTCTACGAAAAGGACAAGGTCAAAACTGAACATGGACAACCCAAACTGAAATTAACTATGCCCAGTTGTCATCTCACAAACAAAGTAAATGCACATTTAATAAAAAAAAAACTATTATGAACATCCTGGATGGGATTACGAATACTTTGGACATATATAAATCATTCGATCGCGTCTGACATCGAGGTCTTCTTAGCAAGCTTTCAGCCTATGTGTCCCTAAAAAACTGCACTTGGATATCCAATTTTTTGAGTGGTCAGACGATCTTTGTCACCCTAGATGGTGCATGCTCGTCCGACTATTCAATCAATTCTGGTGTTCCACAAGGATCCGTGCTGTCGCCTACGCTGTTCTGATATTTATCAACGACATGCTCTCGCTTGGCGAAATACATTGTTATGCGAACGACAGCACGAATGAATCATTAAAGCCTGGAGGGGTAGAGAGGCAGCAAAGTGAGACGCGAACCTGTGTTCAGGTAAGTATCCTCTTGGAAGAAGGAGAACACGGTCAAATTCAACGTCGCCAAAACACAAGCTTTTGCATTCTCTTCTAGGGCTGCTCCAATTACTCTCCAAGTTACCTTCTAGGGCAGCCAAGTCCCCAACGATGATACTTTGCTCATCCTGGGTAGGGGGGTGTCTAGGAACGTCGGGTTTCGATCGTTCGTATAATCCTATGCGAAAATTAGGGATCCTATACCAAAGGCGATTTTTCAAACCGGTCTAACTACTAACACTTTATAAAGCGCAAGTAAGACCGGCGATAGACTAATTCAGTCATCTCTGGGAGGGTTTCCCTGAACACCTTCCTTCAGCCTTGAATTCTATTCAAAGATGTGCCCTTCGTCTCTTTGGCGACTCTGTACTAACAAAGAACCTTCAACCTCTAAAGCACAGACCCATCGCTGGTTCATCGAGCCTGTTTTATCGGTACCCTACTCTGACAAACTTGCTTCTTTCTTCCCCGCTCTGATCGCCTTCGTCGAATAATATTAATCTAGTTAAGAGAATAAGTCTAGTTAAGTGTATGACTAAAATCCTCTCATATCATGTAAATTAGAGAGGCCTATACCCAGCAGTGGGGCATATAAAATGGCTGCAAAAGAAGAGAATAAGTGATACAGATTGTGCCATGTCAAGATTTATATGCAGTCACAATTTCAAGACGAATGTGTCAGTTAAGGCTTCTTTTACATTGTAATATGCCTTCGTTGCAAGAAGAGTTATTATATGTTTCTTGAAGCAGGTGTCATTCGATTCTTTATTTCTACAGATATTTTATTATAGAACCTAACACTATTACAGAAAGATTTTTGACCTTTTAGCTGACATGTACTTCGAAATTTGAATATTATCTTTATGTCTGGTGTCATGATGATAATCTTTGTGATGATGTATAGTCCGACATGGATCATTTTGAGCGTGGCTGGGGGCGACACTATCGCGTCATCGCTTACATAACGTTTCGTTTA
>WYDE02114271.1:0-17486 GCA_009867175.2 Adela reaumurella
GCAATCTCTTCCAGTCAACCTTTATACACTACAACACATTCGTATTGTTAGTGTAAAGGTTTCCTCACAGTGTTTTCCTTCACCGGGGTGCATTGTAATTTTGCACACAAATTTTAACAGAGATTTAAAAATCCGGAAAAATTGTGCGCATACCAGGTATCGAACCCACGACCTCTCGCTAAGAGGCGCGCGCTAATCAACTAAGCTACTCCGCAACCCACTATGTGTTTTCCGTCCAGTTCAATGTAGCTGGCTCAATAAAATGATTACAAAATTTATATATTTATAATAAATAAAAATTTATAGTTCTATAAAAAAATACGTGTAGACGTTTTGAACCGCACTCGCCTAATTACCAAGGGTATTGGGCTCACATTACTGGTGCTTCGGGGTGATGTCTCACTTTCCTCCATACTCAATCGGCTGTGACACCGCTGCACGGACGTCCTGTCGCTTTCGTGGGCTAATGAAAATTAAATTTTATTGGGCCGTAATGCAGCACATAATCCTCTGCAGTAGGCTCTCTTAGGGCCTATTTCTTCTTAGGCACTGATTCTTTCTTAGGATGAGTAGATGTGTGCAAAATTTTGTTGAGATCGGGCCGCAGGAAGTCACTGCACAGACAGCGACTACTACAACAACGCATATCAAGGGTGAGATCCATACATGACTACGTAATTATGGACGTGCCAAAAAAATGACTGCCAAACTTTTTATAAGATTGTTATTTAAAATTTTATGAACAATTTCTATAATTTTATTACATCTTTTTACACTTACAATACATTGTTTTTCGTTACCTCTGTAACTAAATGATAAAAGTAAATGTGAATAAATTTCACAAACTAAAACGGATCATACACTTCTGGAATACTCCACAAAGAATTGAGTCGGTGCGGTGCACGACGACACGCTTTATTTGCCCGTTAATGCAAGCACGTCTGGAGGCAAATACCGACAGACAATAAAAAAAAATGCGCAAATTAGGCATTGCATACATTTAATGCATAACAAATAAAACTATAATAACTGCTCCTATCCTAAACACCTTTCAATGGATTTTTATAGAGCAAAATCACTGAATTGGAAACTAAGCAGAAGTACCGTACACATGTTGACGTTTCATGCACAAACAAAGTTTTATCCGCCGCGCGCCTTCCCAACAGTCACCGCTCGTGTTCTATATATCTGTGTACATAACCTATATATCCTGTATGAAATGTCCTATGCATATTCTGCTATAAATGCTTCACATCTTATGATATGTATATGTGTTGTGGCTGAAATTCGTCTTAGACCCATTCTGTGTCTAAGGCATCGAAAAACGCATTATACATTAAAGCACTTCCATAACAGTCCAATTCAGTGAACAAAACGATCCATTCTAAGGCACACAATCTTCCTTATAATTGTATTTTCCTAATAAATAACAATTTTATTTCATGGTTCAGGAAGTTCTTGTACACAAATTAAAAAATGCTTGCGTAAGGAATGCATCAATGGATAAAATATTGCTTCCAGCTATACACATGTAGACAGTGTAAAGTAAGTAGGTACGAACTGCCTAAAAAGGGCTGATTCTGTAGGCGAAACTGAACTTTTGTTCTACGACTTTTGAAATTAAGCAAAAACAGTTCTCTATGAATATACATATAATGTAAAAATATAATGAAAAAAGTTTTAAAAATTCTCAAAAAGTATTGAGGAATACGAAAAAATTCACCTCCAAAAAAATATTTTTTATAAATAGTTGTTCCGCGTCAGATACAGAATCACCCCCATAGGTCAGTTCAAAACCTAAAAAATTCTAACCTAAAGCTTTTTTTACAAAAGGGTCACATTGCGACATGAAAGAGTAGAAATTAATTATTTGGGAACTAAAAATATTTTCACTTCCTGGCAGCGAACAACTAAAATTCTCTAAACCTCTCTAATGTACAGGTGACTATCTGTCTGTAAGACCAGCCTATCAGTAGTTGTTTTAGAGCTGCACATAGAATAGACACTTATTTGCTGTCACCTGCAGACTGCATATAGCCACGGCAGCTGGCGGTGGCGCTAGTGGAGGGTTCGATGCATGAAATTTCAAGATGGTGGTGGGTTCCGTCTGACGTTGCATTTAGTGATTTTCCGCCACCTAACAAAGTTAAGTGTGTTGGTCTGTAATTTGTGTTCCTACATGATCAATGGTGGCAACCTCATTTTATTTTATACTCTTTTGTGACTGTAAGTTCATTATCTTTCACAGAGATTTATTCCATAAAAAACTCATTCCGTTTTCTTCGATATCCACAACCAAATTACATACATCTCAGTCAGTGCACATTATGATGTATATGGCTTCTACTTCTTCTTTTTAAACCAGCATTGGAATTTAAAACTAATATTTTTTTTACTTATATCGAATGAGCTTCGGTTGACCACGACGCCTTAAAAGAATCTCAAGATTGAGATGACCAAAGTATTGTCATTACTTGTACCTGCTAAACTGACTGATGACTGCTGCTAAGGTAGTGAAAATCTGATTATGAAGATTAGAAATTTAGAAATACCCTGTATATGCAAATAATCTCCGTCACTTCTCTACTGTACTACATACTTACAGTCATCGCAATGCACAGTTTCTGCCTCTAGTAGCAGTCCATAGAATTGACCTCAGAATTATCATAAAGACCCAAAACGTCGTCCAGCACGGAATGCAGGCTGCGAATGCCTGCATTCCACTTGCGCTTCTCTTCTATTGCCGATTTGAAGTCCTTCTCGCGGAACGCCTTCAGGAAAGCGTACGGTGAGATGCGTCGGTCAGTCAACACGGGCGGGTGATGATCCTGTTCGTCTTCTTCTTTAATGAACTCTGCTTTTATCGTGAGATGTGTTTCGTAAATGTCCGCTAGAAGGTTTAAATCGTCTACTTGAAGAATACCTTCGATGACTGCTTCCGATCTAATGCCATTTTCACCAGGATTAGTGCCATTTGTTTGCGAGAGATCCATAGGGTTTTCCTTCTTGGGTGTGAGGTGGTCGTCTTGGTCGGGTGCGACGACGTCGGCGACGTTGTACTGGTTGAGCACCTTGAGAAAGTCTTGTGAGACGACGAGAGAGGTCTCCATCACGTCCACGTCCACGTCGTCGTCCAGCGTTCGCAGCAGCACCTGGCGTGTGCCACAACAATGTGCCAGTTTAAAACACAACATCTGAGACTCGGTGCCAAATTATTTGAAATTAAGGCTGACTTATGGAACGTTCTAAATGAACTTGGTGGATGGTAAATGACAAGCCTTAATACAATAAATGCAACCAATGCCCATATTACATTGGTGCAATTGATGCTGATTTTTTTTTAGTATAAAAAGAGTAGTTAGGTAGTAGACCATGGTTTCCCATTAATCAAGGATTGTTGGATTACCAAGTTTTAAGGATTGTATTAAGTACTATTTTAAACAATCTTCGCAATTCATTAATACTTTAATTTTTTTAAGACTAGGTACTGAGATGTCATCAGCAAACATAATTAGTTCTATCATTGATTTTAGACAAGACTTGTCTAAAATCAATGGTTCTATGTATTTCATAATACAACTAGATATTCTGGGAGGTCGCGACAAATCTGGTAAAGATATCCATATGTGGCTGAATCTGGGTTCACAGGATAAATAACAATTCCCTGGTGTCAAACATGTCATACAAGCAATGCGTTCCTTGCGTGAATCAGATTGCCCAAACTATTTAACATACAACAGACCCTATCAACCGAAGTCAAGTATCTGGCAATAATACTAGACAGCAAACTGAACTGGGGCCGACATCTAGAATACAACCTAAGCAAGGCCAGGCCTAGTCGAAGAATGTTGGGTAAAACTTGGGACCTTAGCCCTAAAACTACCCTTTGGCTTTATACTGCTATCATTAGACCAATGATAACCTATGGTGCCCTAGTTTGGTGGCCCAGGAATAAACTCAGCACCGTGAAAAATAGGCTGCAGCAATTTCAACGCATAGCATGCGTAGCAACTACTGGCTGCATGCGAACAACTCCTATTGTTGCCATTGAGGCCATGCTATGCTTGCCGCCGCTGGATCTGTTTATACAGCAAGAGGTGACAGTATCAGAATCAATGTAGCAGGGCTGTGGAGGAAAAATGACCAGCCACAGCATTCTGCTATTTATATAGAGAGGTTGTAAAAGAAAACCCCCTTCTAACAGCAATATGTGAACGTAACAAAGTCCATGTGTTTGACAGGCTCTATAATATAGAACTGTTTGAGCAGCCCAATCATCATTCGGGAGTGCACGAAGTATGAATATGCACGGACGCCTCTAAAACAGGGTCGGGGACAGGGGCAGCCGCCTTCTCACTTGACGTCAATATTAACAGATCTATCACCACTCCATATTCCAAGCGGAGTGTTTTTTTTTATATTGAAACTGACACAGATCGCTACATCACCTAATGCACCAGTTCTTCTGGTACCAGTGCAGTGATGTCAGCCTAAACACATTGGTGAGTTATGTAGGTGGTGCCATGTCAGCACTTCCCTCAATTCCAGCCAGCTAGGGTGGGTATCATTGAAGCAGCAGCTGCAGTAAAAAGCTGGGAGTAATCGGATTTTAGTATCAGGATTCTCTCAGACAGCACTGCAGTACTACAAGCTTTGAAGAAACATTCTTAATTCTGGGCTGATACAGCAATTCCACGCTGCTCTGAAGGCAATATCGGCTATAAATAAGGTTACCTTACAGTGGATCAAGGGCCACAGTGGCTCCTAAGAAAATGACGCAGCAGACGAGCTCGCTAAAAGATGCTCCGGTGAATGCCCCGTCGGTCCGGAACCCTGTGTACCAAGCCCTTTCAGTGAGTAAAAGTCCTGGCTCAGACGCCGAACGACCTTGGCTCACGAGAATAGGTGGGCATACACCGAAGAGTGTAGACAATCGAGAGCAGCCTATCCAGGATTGGATAAACGACTCTTGAAGCGCTTGCTCCAAATGAAAAGAGGTGACCTAAAGGTGGTGGTGGGACTTTTAACTGGACACTGCCATTTCAATAACCCCTTATTTACTTTAGGTGCTACAGACAGCCCCCTGTGCAGAGCTTGCATGGGAGCACACAAAACGGTCGCTCACGTGATTCTGGAATGTCCAGAGGTGGCGAACGAACGACTCGCGATCCCAAGCACCACAGAATCGCCCCACGATGCGTGGATGAGTCCCAACAGGCTGCTGCGCTTCGTGGTAGAGCTTGGCTGGCTGACGTGAGCCACAAAGTCAACCGCTACATACAACGGACCACAACGTCTCAGTGCGGAAACAAGCCCGCAGTCAAAACATAGGTTAGGTTTCCGTTTTTTCCTTTCGGAAAAAATCAGGGTTGTAAATATTATGTAAGTAGTTGCTCGCCTCGACCTCTAACCCGCTAAACCTCGACAACTAAGTATATATGGGTTGAATCCAAAAAGTGCCATATCCAAAAAGAAGCGCCTCTCTGCCACCTTTCCAATGGTACCACCATATCTAACAAAACCCAAAGTTTGCTGAGCGATATCGCTACCTACTAACTTCTGCTGCCCTGAAACCTTTGCCAAATTCATTCACTCTAAATCCACCAGAACAGCCCCGGGAACAGCTCCCACATCCGAGACCTGGTCCGGCAGCATATTAGAGACATTAATCTGTGGTTCTAGCCCTAGATAGAAATATAATCATCATAAAGTTGTTTTGAGACTACTTTCAAATGAAAAAGTGAGGTGCCTCTACTGTGTCAAAAAGCTAGACTCGTGAAAAAGTGCCTATAATGAGAAGTGCCCCTAATGTGAATTAATCATAATGAGGACCCAAATATCGAGAACCCAACTAATCGTAGTACACGATGAGATGGGCCCATATTGTCACCAGTCTTTTTGTATATTTTAATTTTTTTCTGGTTTATTGTATGGCAATTGCTTTTTGGTATATTAATTGAATAAAGCTTTCTCGCATACATCCACATCACGAGGCATCTCCACGTTGCTTTTATACAAGGCTATTCTTCATTGGCAGCAATCCCTTTTTGACCTATTTTGTGCGAGAATAGCTCCAAATGCCAAAATTCTAGAAACCTCTTGTGACAAAGGTTAAATAATGAATCCTTGGGCTTTTCTTAAAGCTACATAAATTATATAAAACGTTCATCCAACCCACACTGAAGTATGCCCGCCAACTAGACTAAAGAAGAAAATCTTTGAAACCCAATTAGATGAGTGCTGGCTGAGCACACATCTCAAGAGCGAAAAGAGGTGAAGATTTAATCCAAACTGCACGACACTCCAGTGGTAAAAAAAACATGTTCACTCTCGCCACAACTACAAACCAGAGAGCGCACTGAATAAAGCCCTATCACAATCTCTCCAACCAAGTGTCCGCCACACACACCCCTTGCGTACACTCCTGGAGAAGCCTAACTAGTGATGTCATAAATGCTGTCTCCAAAGATAAAACGAGTGGTAAGTATTGTGACACAGACACATTGTCTAACAGTTGCTAGTCTATTAATAATAATTGAAAGGAAAATTACTTTGAGGCATCCATTAGAGGCGAGGTTCTCCAGCACCACGAGCAGGTTCTTCTGTATCTCCCGCTCGGTCAGGTTCACAATCTTCCTCTTGTCGCGAGAGAATGTGACCGCAGGAAACTTGCCATCTATCATGCCCTGCAACATAATATCAGACATCCATTAGCGGCGAGGTTCTCCAGCACAATGAGCAGGTTCTTCTGTATCTCCTGCTCGGTCAGGTTCACGATCCCTCTTGTCGCGAAAGAATGTGACTGCAGGGAAATTGCCATCTGTCATACCGTGCAACACAATGTTAAGCTAGTTAGAGATGACTATTGTTTTCTCTGGGTTGTGTTTTATGATAACAGGTGTTGATGTACTGTTGATGTAAGCTTTATGTATGTGTAATGTTAAAGAGGAAGTCAAGACTGTGGAATGTCACATAAAGTGCTCCACGTACGATGGCTGTACAAAACCTGCACACATATGTGCATAATAGATTGTTGTCGGGGGCCTAAAGCACCAGTCACCCCTCCCCTGAACCCCCGTCGCCACCACCACGCACCGACGCGAGACCCGCACGGGAACCACTTTTCGCTTTTTAAAAATTTGTACAGGCTGGTTAGAAAATTTACATACATACATACCATCACGCCTCTTCCCAGGAGGGGTATGCGGAAATAATGGAATGCCATGTGACACGTTCCTGGCATACATCCTTTGCTTCATGCACTGTCATACATCACTTCATACATCCTAGTCAGTTACGGGTGCTGCAAACTTAATCTATAAAAATAGAAAATTTACTTTGTGATATTTGACTCAGCGTGGCAGACTCAGTCAGTCCGTGTATATATAATCTATAGATATGTATCAGTAGAGCAAGTTACTAGCCCACGTTCACTCCACACATCAGGACTGTAGATACGCACCGACGGTCGGTTATGCACTAAGGGGCCGTAGTATGAGAATAGAAATGTACCTGGTAGGTGAGCTGGTTGCATATGACAGATCGCCAATACTTGAGCGCAGCGAGCTGCACCTCCCAGTGCAGGTCGTCCAACGCGGCCAGAACCATGCACTTGCACATACAGTTTTTGAAGTTGTCGTTGACTTTCTGGTTCTGGAAGATCTCGCACATTATGTTGATGGCCTCCTTGCGCACCACGCCCTCCGGGTTGTCCGTGAATGTCTTGGACAGTTTTCTCTGTGAATGCGTAGTACAATATTATAATGACATAATGAGAATTGTTTATTAACCTACGTTTCATGCACAGATAATCACAATAGTGATCTTATACTGAAGGTGTTAACTTTTCTAGACAAATACTCATTAAAAAGCCATGAACGAGAAAACAGTAATCGAGACGATTAGCACACCGCTCAATTACTCTGACATCTGTATAGATAACTCACATACAGGGATAACGGATGCGGATATGGATATGTCATTTGGTTTTGCGGATGGAAGGCAGATACGGATGTGAGATTTTTGCAAAATAAATATCTTAAAATGAATGAAACTTATAGTTTACTTCTATTTAAATGCAAAACTAAATGTCAGGCGTACAAGTTAAATGTTAAGTACATTAATACAAATTGATCAATTGCAAACTTTTTATGAACTCAACTTTTATCAGCGTCGTTGGCTCAGTGGTTTCGGTATTCAATTACCGAAGTTATGCACTGCCGAGCGCGGTCAGGTCTTGGATGGGTGACCGCTTGACCGTTCACGCTGGTCGTGGTTCAGATTCCACGTTAAACTGTAGGTCCCTTCGCTCTCCTTACATGGCGGTAGGGTTAATCTCGCCCGCATTGGTACCACCGCACTGAATGAAGGTCGGTCGAAGCGGCTATGAAACATAGTTCGTGTTTTCCGTCGAGTTCAGTGTAGCCGGCTGAAATTGAGGGAAGTCTGACATGGCACCTACCTACATAACTCACCAAGGTGTTTAGGCTGACATCACTGGTACCAGAAAACTGGTACATTAGGTGATATATAGCCTTCCGTGTCAGTTTCCATAAAAAAAAGGTAGGGGGTTAACTTCCTCTGATCTCTGATTTTCTAACATATTCCAGTAGGTACCTTGTTGAACTTTCATTTCATTATGGAGTGGCCATACAAAAATTAAAAGTTCAGTTCTCCAACTACCGGAATATATATATACTTAACTCCTAGTCTCCTGGTACTTTTCCTCAAATTTATTTTCTAAAAGTCGTCTGAACAGTCTCCACGTCCAACCCTGGCTGCGGAACTTGCGGGCTAAGCCCGAGGCTATAATTAGCAGTGTTACATTTTAAAAGATAAAACAGCCCGGTGACAGCCGGACCGATAACGGAGCCTTAGTAATTGGGTCCCGTTTGCACCCTTTGGATAAGAAAACCTAAAAAACATTACAAGCAAAAACTTTTCGACACATTATTTACTCAATATTTATATGAAATATTACTATTTATTAACTGTGGCATCTATTATCATAGTGTGCCCTGGTATTGAAGTCTGAATACCCATCTCTGGGAAGCCCCACCTCCTAATCCAAGGAGAAAGCTAGAATTCTCAATCCTTATTCAGATCCAAATACCACGTGAGATAAAGGAGATGCCACAGCCTTCTTCTACTTCACTTCCTCTTCGCCATAGTACCCTGGTATATCGGTGAGTTTTAGGCCTGTACATTGTACCCGTCACTCCGGTGAAGGAAAACACCGTGAGAAAACACTTCCCGCTCCTAACTAGGTGGTACGGTTTATCTGACCGGGTCAGTACCACTGCACTGAATGTAGGATGGTTGAATATGTAAAAAATACGTGTTTTCCGTTTGGTTCAGTGTAGCCGGACTGAAAAAGGGAAGTGACACCATTCTACATAAGGATTGAGGTGTCTTAGGCTCGCATCACGGTCACAATGTGTGACATAAGAGGTGAGAGCCAAAAATGATGGGCGGATAACAAATAAAAAAGTTATATCCTTTCTTAAAGCAAAAAATATGATTTTAAACAGATTGAGCATGTGCTCCAAAAGGGGCACGTGTGCAGTACCCGTAATCGACGAGCGTGTATGAAAAATATTATGAGAGTAACGCTATGTATGTATGTATTTTTAAAACTAATCTTCAAGATATTACGTTTTGTTTGAATAAATTCACAGTCGTTGATTTTTCGACTGTACTTTTTAATGGATATTTGGATAGGCGATGCAGTAAAAGTCGCCGTTTACAAAAGTAACGAAATGCAATACACGAATCTTAACAGTCGGCGCAACTAGAGGTCGAAGCAGAGCTAACAAATCCAAAATACTGATAAACTGCAACATTATTTTTAATTCACGTTATGATTGTTTGCTGTGTGATAGTGCTCCAACTAGTACATGACGAAAATGTGGAATAAACCCACCAGTGGGTGGAGGTCACCTCCAAGGTTCAGTTAAAAATGGGGCCTTCAAGAATAGGGCCAACCAGCATCCGTTGTGTCCGGGTGATGCTCTTGTTTTCACTGTTATCGGCTCAGTCGATGCTGAAGCCATGACTAGATTTAAAAACAGACGGACTTTAAAAAAACAATAAATAAATTTAAAAGCAGTTAAAATGCAAGTTTACACCGATATATACTCACATACAAATCTGGTATGTGACCAAGCAGGTCATCCCAAATGAGCTGGATCTTGGCAGCGGCCGCGAGGCACTTGAGAGCAGACGCCTGCACGTAGAACTCCGAGTCGCTGAGAGCGATGGTTGCAGCCGTCGATATCAAGTTGTTTTGAAGGATCAACTTTTGGAATGGGGTGTATTCTGAAAGGAGAAGACGACTGCTGTTACCTATTGATCGCATAAATTTTATTTGAAGTGAATGGAAGATGCCAGATAATAATACCACTATTGTTACCTGAATATCACTGGGCAGTACTTATCTGGTTTGAGCATAACAAAATTTCATCTGTGTATAATGACTTATTCTGTATAAATCATTCGCGAATTAATTGCTTGAAATTAAGACTACGAATTTTAGAACTCAAAATCATTCATTTCATTGGCACATGAACTGCAGAGTTGAAGGGAAACAATGAAGAAACCTATGCACTATCAATGGAAGTGTCGTTGTGCCTCCTGCTTTCAGGCCAAGCACCTGTCGTAACAACTAGAGACGTAGACTTAGAACAGGTCATCTGGGTTATTAAAGTTAGGGCAAACTTTACGAAATTTCCATTGGAAAAATATGCAAAGTGTTTTCGAAGTTTTTCTCGACACGCCCAAAGCCAAAGTACATTTCTGAATCTGCATGCACAGACACTACGTATGCGCCCTTGCGGTGAAATTCTCACTTTTGATGTCGAGGTTCAAAACTATTCCTAACTGAGTTATGTGAGGTTCTTTAATAACAGTAACCACCATATTTCATGCAGCTCTGGCAGTGACATAGATAAAAAAGACTGAAGTTAGGTGCTCTCTGATGGAGGCAATCTCCGTGCACTCCTGGAGCACCTCCATGACAGAGTCACGTATCTCCCAGGAGCGGTCGTGCATCTTACAGTAGATGAGCTCCCCGATCTCGTGCAGCGAGGAGCCGTCCTTCGACTGGAGCAGCAGAGCCAGTTGGGCGGGTAAACTTCTTCACAGCCAGTGGGATGAGACTTGGTACTTGTACTTACTGATAAAGGCAATCTCCGTGCACTGCTGGAGCAGCTCCATGACAGAGTCACTATCTCCCAGCAACGGTCGTGCATCTTGCAGTAGATGAGCTCCCCGATCTCGTGCAGCGAGGAGCCGTCCTTCGACTCTAGCAGCAGAACCACGTTGGGCGAGATAAACTTCTTCACAGCAATTGTGATTAAACTTCATACTTGTACTTACTGATAAAGGCAATCTCCGTGCACTCCTGGAGCAGCTCCATGGCAGAGTCACGTATCTCCCAGCAACGGTCGTGCATCTTGCAGTAGATCAGTTCCCCGATCTCGTGCAGCGAGGAGCCGTCCTTCGACTCGAGCAGCAGAGCCAAGTTGGGCGGGATAAACTTCTTCACAGCCAGCGTGATGAGACTTAATACTTGTACCACCAACTATAGCAAACAATTGTATTTACCATTTATTATAGCCTTTAGTGTTAATTTAATAAAGTGGGTATGCAACATATTTATTTATTTATATTAGACAAGCAGCCTTGGCTGATATGTCTAAATCCAGTTTGAGATTTCTGAATTTATTATTTTCTTGATGTATTGATTTTTTTTTAAATTATAATCCTTGAGCACTTTTTGAGGGTTTTTATTTGTTAAATATTTGTCTAGGCTATTTTTGAATTGGTTGGTACTAAGTGCGGTTATTACTTCCTCTGGGAGTTGGTTCCAGTCGTCTACCACTCTATTTGGGTGTAATTTTTAAAAAATAACTGTCATGGATGGCTACATCATCCAAATGCACAAGTATTTTGGCACCCATAATGTCCGCCCAATACACCTTGGTGAATTAGGTAGGTGCCATGTCAGTTCATCCCCCATACCGAGACAGCTACACTGAACTGGACGGAAAACACAAACTGTTTTTCATAGCTGATTCGACCGACCTTCATTCTGTGTGGTGACCAACCCGGGCGGGTTAACCCTAACACGTAGTAATCAACCTACAGTTACAAGAACCACCCTACAGTAACAAAACCAAAACCACGAAGAAATATGAAAAAGGATTATTCTTACCTTTGTAGGTAAATTGTGAATTTTAAGAATATTGCAGGTCATATTATACAAGCAGACGATCTCGAAACTTTCGTGCCAGTTAATGTTGTGTCCCTTCAACAGCATCAGAATTGCATCGATGACGTGAGAAAGTATCGGGATCTTCATCTCATCCGGCGAACTGTTCGGGATTAGATTTCCAGTGTCGTCGATTGGAACAAAGTCCTTCAATACGTAGAACAGAGCCTGGAATATCGTGTTGGCCTGCGTGGTGTTCAGATGATTCCTGAGGAGGAACAGACGTTTGACGGATTGTAGCACGACAGCGCGCGTGTCGTGCTCGAATATGAGATCCCGCATAGCGTAGGCGGCGCGTGTGGTGTGCTCGCAGCTGAAGGACATTATCTTGTTTATGTAGTCATCCATAGTTTGCTTGCACACGAGCGCTGGAGACTGTTTTATATAGCACAGTATAGGAACTAACGGGATCAATATGACTTGACACTGTATGTCGAACTTTTTGCCATTCCGTTCGATCTGTGGCGTATCGAGGGTCATCAATATGTCTGACCAATACAGATTGCATATGATGGAATAGTCGAGCAGTACGGTGACGAGCCTCCTCTGTATGTACAAGTGAACTGTGTTGAAGTAGCATATGGACAAGTCCAGTAGTCCGTTCCATTCCCTCTCCTGCCGATTCTGGAAGGCGGTCGCGAGTGCGAGCAAGAACACAATTTTAGATATTAGTAGCATCACTTCTTCATTCCTTGTTATGTGCAAGATGACGATCAGATTGTATTTGATGACAAAGTGTTTAGTCAGCAGCTTTATTAGGATATTAGGCTTGCATATGAGCTTGACATCTTTGAGAATGGCCATCAGCATACGTAGGGAAGGCAAAAGCGGTGTGACGTACGAAGGCTCCTCTTCCTCAGTAATGGTTTCTATCTGATGGTACGGGCTGTCTACTACGGGTTTCAGAATGTACTCGAGGATTTTAATGAGATTATCCTCGTCGGCAAAATCGTTGAGTCGCCAGAGGAAATCACCCGTGAATTTGTAAGCAGCGCGCAGGACGTAGACCGTCTGGCTCTGGTAGCAAAGGTTGAAGACGTGCTTCCAGGCTTCTGTTTCTAGGAGCCAGGTCACTCCGGAGCTGTGTGTGGTCAAGGTGGTGGCCATCTCGATGTATGCCACGCGGATACTCGGAGGTACATCCGTCTGACTGATGTCTGTCACTCGATTGAGGAGGGCAAATCCTGGATAACGAGCCAGTTTTGTGAACTGCAGCTCATTAACAGCGGCGGCCGCGATCAGCTTAAGAAAGAAAGCGCGTACAGGTACGCTCGCTGTCTCCACATGCAGCAGCGAATCCAATAGCATGTCCGAGAAGAACGGGGAGCCTAGAAGCTTTGGTACATCTGCAATACAAACATTACAAAAATAATCATAAATATTTAAAAAAAAATTTAAATACATTTTTTTTTATCAATGACGCAACCAAGATTACCAACCGATTATGCATCTGCACAGATGTTAATATAATTACTAGCTTTAGCCCACGGCTTCGCTCCCAGTAATTATATACTTGCATGCTGATCGTCCTACATGTAAATAGTATACCATACAGTATAGGGGTAGCCAATCTGATGGTGTCTGAGATCTACTTTTTGTTTTTGTTACTCATCTACCAATAGCGAGCAGCAAATTTGTATGAAATTTCTTCAAGATGATAGCCAAAATCATCGGACACATTGTCATTGAAAGTAACCAAACTTATGTAACTTAAAATTAAAATTGGGTGAGAAAAGCGAACTTGCAAAATTTTCATTAAATATATAGAAGTAAACCAAAATGATCAAGGGCAGTGTTTTTGATGGGAAGCAAAATGTAATGCAATGTAAATGACATTAGCGAAACTGCAAATTTATATAAAATAACTTAAAGAATATCGTGGCCAGTGCATTCGAAGGAAAGTAATGGAAAGATATTAGGCGAGCGAAACGAGCCCGCAAATAAATACAAAATATTTTGAACATTTCAGCCAAAATCATCAGGGACATTGTCTTTGAAGGTAAGAAAACTAATGTAATGTAATCAAATAATTGGGTGCTCGAAGAGAGTTTGAAATTTTTTAAATATATTTTTTTATGGAATAAATGGATCACTTAAATAATAACTTAAAATCAAAATAGAATGATTGCTGCTTGAGGCTCCGACTGAATACTTACTCCCCTTCGCTCCCACCTTGTGCACATCTATGACCAAACTTTTTGTGTGAAAAAATTTGATAAATTAACAATATTAACTAATGTTAATGTGTAAGATTCAGTGAGAAAAAACATCTCACTTGTGGCGCTGGGCGGTGCGCAATTGTTTGAGTAGTAATAAATATATATTTTTTTAAACACAAATATACCAACTTATTTGCCTTATTGATCGACCGAAACAATAGCCGACCAGTCGATCTACAGGTTGGCCATCCCTGATATAGTATACATATTTTTGAGCAAAATTTATGTAGTTCCGTTTATAGCACATTTCCTCTTTCTTTTGGAGAATTTTCGAAAATCCTTCAACATTCTAACTTTCTTATTTGCAATGGTTTGGGCTAGACTGCTATTTCCTTTCAGAAGTTACAAAATGGGAATTCCTGAAATTAATTTTTAAGTAATACATAATACGTGTAAAATTTCTGCTAAAGTACATTGATATCATGTCTATAAGAATAAGATAGGTAAATGAACAAATTTGTGAAGATATACTGAAATAATTCTTGCCATATTTCCCGTTTCAGAAGTCACACAAAGGAATTCTTGAAATTACTTTTTAGGTATTCACACATTTAAAAAAATGCGTGAGATGAGACCCGCACGTTAGAAGTGACCTCCCACCCCCGACATCCGAACCCTGACCCTGAACCCCGCTCCCATACACCGAACCCAGACACCCGATACCTGAATACCGACCCCGACGCGACGCCCGACACCATACCCCCATACTCAACCCAGACCCTGGGCACCTGACCCCGGACCCAGACGCCCAACGATCATCGCCCGACGTCCGAAACCCGGCCCCTCACATTCGACACCCGACACCCACCCCCAATCCATCTACTCTCGACCACAGACACCCGACGCCTGACACCCGGCCTCCCACACTCGATCCCCGACCCCGAACACCGGACCTCCTACACACGATACCCCTCACCCGTCACCTGACAACCGCCACCCAATTCCCGAGCCCGGTCTCTACACCCGAACCACGACCCCAACACCCTAACACAGACCCGCGACACTAAACCCCCGACACCCTAAACCCGACACCAGACAACGAACCCCCCCATTTCCCGATCCATTTTAGATATTAAATTCCTCAATATTGTAAATAAAAAAACAATTTGATTTCTTATGCCACTTAAAAGTCCCGCTTTCCCCTTTCTGGTGGTGAAATTTCCCCTTCACCAGTCAGTCAGGGGAAAATGCTGATTACTGTTTGGTATTATTCATTTTTATACCTTTTTAAAAAAAAAAATCAATATTTGATAATATTGATAGACGTCACTAGAAACTAGTTCTTGAGAATTCCAATGGAAATTTTCTGTTTGATTTTCCTTACTAAACATGCAAGTCGCTTAATGAATCTTAATCAGAAAAATAGGAAAACAAAAAAGTAAAAACATCAGAGCTGGGATTTGCACCCGGGATCTTTGGCTTTAGCTGCCACTGTGATACTAACTTCGCCACTCGGACCATGGCGTCTTCTCTTCAATTTGTTGCCGTATTCATCTGGAGCTTCTTATCGCTCACTCAACGTTCGAAGTAGTCTACATCAATTGATTATCAACAGTATGTTGTCGCTGTTAAGATCATACTTAGCATAGAAGACACACACTATCATCGTATTCACATCATACTACATAATCATGTAGTTTTTTTATTAAGATCTATATGGAAACCTACGAGAATAAAGATATTCCATGTATGTTCACCAGATCCCAGCCGTAAAGAATGAAGTCAAGCAGTTAATTTAGGAAATAAAAAACATTTGAAGACGCCCATATACGTTAAGACAAACTATAAGTATTGTAGATTATATATACAGTGGTGGAAAACTAATTAGAAAAGATAACTAACAAAACTGCAATTTTGTAAATAAAATTAACAGCTTTTAATTATGTTATAGAATAAGTATACACATTGAATTTAAAGATAAGCTTACATTTCAAAACAATAACAGCACTTTGGTATTCTTTATTATTTATAAAAATAATAACTTACTCTGTACCAGTATTTTCACCTGGACATCTAATTAGAAAAAGTTAAGAAAACTATGCAAATGGAAAAAAATAACTAAAATTATAAAGTATAAATTCACACATTTATTAAAAAAACAGTCAAATTTTTACATTACAGGGAATTAATATTTGGTAGTGCGCCCATTGTTACTCATTACGGTCCTACACCGACGCAGTATGTATGCTATCACTTTTTAAAAAAATTCTGTAGAAATTGATTTCCAAGCCTCTTCCAAGGCGACATACAGTTTGTCAAATTTGTATTTCGTTTTCAGCTACTTTTTCCTTCACCGCATACCACAGTTGTTCAATCGGATTCAAGTCTGGAGTTTGTGGTGGGCCAGTCTAACAGAGAAATAGACCAATCTCTTTAAGAAATTCCTTCATGGAGTGGGTTATGTGCTTCGGGTCATTGTCATGTTGGAATGTTCAGATGACTGGTAGTTTGTCTTCCGTATAAGGCAACATTGTCTCTTCCAAGATTCTCTTTTACTGGCATTGGTCTATCATGCCTTCTATTTTTCTTACAAATCCAACCCCAGAGAAGCATCCCATTTGCAAAATTGCCACTTTCACACAAATTTTAAATAGTCATGTAGGTATTGTCGATACTTTTATTTATTAATTCAATTTGTCAGGTGAGAACCTCACGGAATCACTCGCCCGAGTTCCATGCGCTCAACGCGATCGACTCACTCGCGGAGCCGTTTACATTTTTCGTAATTTCCGGAGTCAACAAACTCACACGAGTTTCCGCTTGGTTTAAACTCTGCGTTAGTACCTAAGCACTATAGCGCTTAAATGGGCTGAGGGCTGGTTTATTAACACTTTAACAGCCAAGCGTTTTATAACGCGCCTTCTCTGGTTCGCCTGCGATTTTTGGCGATATTGCAAGATTTATAAAAAAATAACTATAAGTGTTACATGCATAATTATTTTTTTATGTATAGGATGGTTTTATATATTTTGATAATAAAAATAAAAAACATATTA
>WYDE02114272.1:0-11507 GCA_009867175.2 Adela reaumurella
TAAATATTGCGCTCCCAGTGGGTATCGAACCAGCACCTCCCGCTTGAGAGGCGTGCTCTTGCCCGCTCGGCCAATCTTACAAACAAAGCACTATAGCGATATACAAAACAATAATACCACGAAGGAAAATACGACGATGAAAACCGTAAGCTAGCAATACGAATGTACGTATGTGGAGCTTGACTGGAAGCGAATGTCTTCTACAATAAGTCGGCCTTTTACCAGGCATGAAAGTTTACTATAATAATTGTATTTATATGTGATCACTAATCTTCTAAAACCTTGTTTAACAATATGAAAAATAAAGTTTAATTTTCGTTTCAGGTATGTCAAAAAGATTTCATCGTGATCGACCAACATTAAGCCAAGGTAGGAAAACATTTTTGTCTTTGTGTAATAGCTAATAAAACTAAAAGAGAACTATCCATACAAAAGCGTTGGCCACGTTCCAAGTTCTTTCATAGTCGGGATTGTGAAATGGATAACTGCACGCAGTCCAGCCTTCAGCAACGCTCCAACATGCTAATTGTTTTCGGCCTCGCTTATTGTTTAGTTTTTGATTCGTAATAAGACATCAATTTCAAATAACCCAGAATTCTAAAATAATTAGGAATTTATTAAACCTAAAGTACCGTGTGGGGCCGGTACTTAAAATAATGACCCCACTGCATCAATTCGCATGCATGTCGTAAAAGGCGACTAAGGGATAAGGACAAGATGCCGTGCTAAAGGACGACATGCTCGCCACCTCTCACCTTGGCACGGTACTTCTAGTCATGCAGTAGGTGGGTCTTCGTGCCTAACATGCTGCTTGATATCTTGTCCGAATAACTTGCGAAATTTGGTGGTCGGTGTTGTGCTGTAATGTACCGGAGTTCTTGCAGCACAACACCGATTGCTCTGCTAACCCCGATTGTCGGGATTCACCGTGAGTGATATGTATGTATGTATGTTGTACAACATACGAAAATCGCTATATATGAACTATCACAAATGAGAGAATAGTGTTGTATTGAACCAAAAAAAAACAATATTAAAAAAATTGAAGAAAGTTGTAATAAGCTCTTACCCTCAGCAGTGACGTATCTCAAATGGAACTGTCCTCTTTCATCATGGGTCTCTTCATGAATCAGAGCAGGCAGAAGCCTCGCTGGGCCGCAAACCGCCACAGCCACGAAGCAAGCGAATACCACCAGAAGTTTCATGGTGAATTTGTAGATTTGTTTCTCTGTGTGTTCTAAGTACAGAATGCGAACAGTGAATGATGCCTTCTGGTTGCTGATCTCCGTTTATATACCGATGCATATTAAAATCAGGTCTCAGCAAATTTCGGTTGGTAAATTTTGGATGGAGTAAGTAATTAGTTAATGCGTGTGGTATGGTGTGTTTAGGACTAGTTTGGTTAGAACTAGTTGGTAATGGGACAGAATGTTAGCGCCTTTAGGAAAAATTACCAAGATACGTACAATAGGCGAAGAGAGCGAAAGAATCTGGTTTTCGATTGAGCTGAGGGGTTTCCAAGTAGACAAAATCTACATAATAGCATTTGGACATCTTCATCAGCGTCGTTGGCGCAGTGGTTGCGGTATTCTGTATTCTATTACCGAAGTTAAGAACTGCGGAGCGCTGTCAGGTCTTGGATGGGCAACCGCTTGACCGTTGAAGCTGGTCGTGGTTCGTATTTAACGTTAAACTGTAGGTCCCTTCCCTCTCCTTACATGGTGGCAGGGTAAAACCAGCCCGGGTTGGTACAACCGCACTGAATGAAGGTCGGTCGAAGCGGCTATGAAACATAGTTCGTGTTTTCCGTCCATTTCAGTGTAGCCGGCTGGAATTGAGGGAAGTGCTGACATGGCACCAACTACTTAACCCACCAAGGTGTTTAGGCTGACATCACTGGTACTAGAAGAACTGGTGCATTAGGTGACGTAGCCATCCGTGTCAGTTTCCATAAAAAAAAGTCATTGCAGCAACGGCTGAGCCGAAGACAGCGCGTGATCGAGCACGACGCCGACTCAACAAAAGCTTGTTGACCCTACTCTTGAAAGCCCCAACGTTAGGGGAACTGGAGCTTTGCTCTCTTGAAAATATTTTTGTTTATACAAACTCAACAAAAAAAAAATTTTTTTTATTTGATGAAATAAAAAAAAACTACGTGATAATTTTTTATTATATCTTCGGAAATATTATCAAATGAGGATAAATATTTTTAATAATAATTGTAAATAATTAATTAATAAAACATTTATTTGATTACACAAAAATAAATGATTGGCAATTTTTTTTAATCTAAAATTTAAGTAGGTACGTTCGAAATAAACGTGAATATAGATTAAAAACTAGGTTATGGTGGTGGGGATAGGTAGATTAGGTGTATGTCCAGCAGTGGACGGTTAAACGCTGCAGGGCTAACAGCGATCGTTCCATGGTTCCCCGGTACCGAACCGTATGGGCGAAACTACTGAAGAAGATAAAAGATTTCTCCCATGCTAGAAGACGCCGGAAAAATTCGATCACGCTGGTTGTGTTTCTTTTTTCGGCATCAAATATTTGTTTGTCTGGCAACTGGAAGGCGTTGCGTTCAGAAATGGCAACACATTAAAAAGTTTAAAAATTCCTGTCCTCTCAGTAGCTGATCTAAAGAGTAAAATGATTTTGGTACATATGTATATGATTGTATATGAGCTTTTGAGATAGGAATTTTTTAACTTTTTAAAGTTTTGCCATTTCTGAACGCAACGCCTCCTAGTTGTCAGACCGACAAATTGTTAATTCAGAAGAAATGAGGAATACGTTCAGCGTAATCATTAGTATACCAAAACCCACGTATTTTTTTTCAGTGCTTCCTAGGCCATTTTCTATTGAGCTAAAATTTAAAAAAATATACGATTTTCGCGTTATCTCTAAACACAGCTCAATCGGTTTGGCACAGATTCGCATAAAACATCTCATATTACCGAGAAATACGCTTTAATGAATTTTCATTTTACTTCTTAACATTAGTTGTGCTATTCACGAGATGAGTACCCTACAATCCGCGTTAGTCATGTGCTTAAAAAACGTTTAAATGAATTACAAATCGGATTCCTATTAAATTATCTTAAAGAATTATCATAAAATCTTGAAAATTTACGAATCTTGTAGATTTTATTATATTCATACAGACTTGGACGCACAGTCTTATGAAGTACTCAGGCAAAATCAATAATAAAAAAAATTGTGTATGGCGAAAGATCACTCTCTTAACATTTTTTTTCCCGGTGTGGTATACTGTACGAATTAATCCTCACATATATTTTCATAGTCAGGTTTTTTAATGTCGAACGCAGGTACAAAAAACAACACATATTTTCAGATTAAACCCAGGCGCGTTGATGTCATTAGCTTCGATAAATATTCCAACAAAAAGACTTCAACGGGTAAGGTTTCCTGATCTGGAAAATAAAAGTATGTCGTATTAATTTTTTTTACACATAAATTCTTTGAACATTTGAAACGTTGAAACATATAAATTTTATTTAAAAATATTCTTCTTTTTTCCTTCTCTTTAATATCCCACTGCTGGGCACAAACTCTCCAACATAAGCGTAAACGCCAAATTTATATATTTATATACACCGTTAAATCCCTTACAATTTCAAATTCATTATGAATAAGTTAGTGTATGGCTTTTCTCGCAGTGTTTCCCTTTACCGGAGTGTTGGATAATTTAGTAGAATTCCAGGTGAATTCGAACGAATTGCATTTCTCATAAGAAGTGATTGTTGGCTACAGTGCTGTAATTCTATGTATTTATGTTTGTTGTATCCTTACCTAGTCTTTTAGATTATGTATTTGTGTCGATATAACCGAATAAACTAATTAATAATAAAATATACATAAAATTTTTTGTACAACCTCTCTTGTACAAAAGTTTCGGCGCATAGATGAAAATAAAATTGAAGTGCATAATGTAAGTTCATGAATAAATCAGTATTTTAAATATTTTTTATAAAAATAGATTTAAACTCATCTTCATTATCCTAAAGTGATGATGGATACCGTTTAATTTTATTATTTGCACAAACCCATGTGCATTGATGTCTTTAACTCCAATAAAGTTTCCAACAAAATACATCAACTCTCTGCGGTTTCCTGCTCAGGAAAATAAAATTATGTAATTTGTCTTTTTTCTTATACAATTTTTGACTATTCTAAATGTGTAATATTCATTTTTTCTTATATTTTCTTTTTTTTCTCGCAATTTAATGTTCCAGTAATGGGCACTCCATCTCTCACTCATGTGTGAGTTATATGGTGTTTGAGGTCCACAGTAAGTCATACACATACATACATACCATCACGCCTCTTCCCCGGAGGGGTAGACAGAAACAATTGAGCGCCGTTTGACACTTTCCTGACATGCATCCTTTTCTTCATCCACAGTCATACATTGGTTCATACTTGCACTCCAGTTACAGGTGCTGAGAACTTTCCCCTTACATAAAAGGTTGCCTCTTTGGCCATCTTATGTTCGCCTAGTTACGGCCCGGTTCGTCTGTTCCTTCCACGTTCGCTGCATACGTTTGTTTGTCATTCTCCTACCATCCATTCTCTCCATGTAACGAAACCACCTTAGCATACCATTCTAGAACCCATTCTAAGCGTCTGTGAGTGAAAGAGTCGTGAAGGGTCGCCTTAGACGCACGTACCTAGAACAGACAGAGCATGTGCTCAAAAATGGGTATGTGTGGAGTACCCGTAATCGACGAGCATGTATGAAGAATATAATGAAGGTTCAAGAAGCGGCAGACGTGTGTCAGGATCGTGGCACCTTGAGATCTGTTGTATCTGCCTACTGGGAAACAGGCGAGACGCTATGTATATATGTAGGAAATCATATGAAAAAAATTTCATAATTTTTTCTGTAATTACTAATTTATGCATATGTTCTTGCGTAAAACCAGTCACTAGTATTGAGACCTATTTTAAACACAACGTATTACAACGCTTTACATTAAGGTGCGATTACGAAACGGTCGTCGCCGATGACTTCTCGATTGACCGACCAACCGCGACAGCCGTCTCGTTGGGTGAAACTTACAGCAACCTGCTAATTGTCGGTAATACTGGAACACTGCCAAAAAAACTTGTTGAACGAACATTTTTGTTAGCAAAAAAGAAGCTACGATCTAACACGTAACCGTCTAGCTTTAGATATTTAACACCTTGAGAGTGTTTAAATATGTATTGATTGAAATGGGTAACTTTTTGGGCTGTCGCTCAATTGTTGAATAATGGGACAAATATTATTTAAGAGGGAATTACATTTTGGATCACCGATTGTGAAGCCGGAGTGAGTCACTACTAATTTCCCCCCTGGGCGCCTTTATGTGGTAAATTAATAAACGCCTCACTCACCTTCAATGCTACATTTCCTCCAACAAATGGGGTATTTTTCAAGTCAAGATGTGTCATCTAGGCTTGGTTAGTCTGACGATGTGCCTCATGCATCACGAGGCTTTCCCTAAGGGGTAGGCAGGTTGAGTTTCCCCGTAAAAAATATTTTGAATAAATTCGGTTGCGTAGCGTTATTGAAACACAATCGCGTTGATAGTGAATTGCTTAAGTTTACTCAAAATGTTTTCATTGACTATTGCAGTTCATATTATAAGAAATTAAAATTTTCTATCAATCAAAATTACAATAAAAGGTATCGCCCTGATGTGTTATTTTTTTTACTTCGACGGAGCCTTCAAGACTGATGGGTTATTTTTTTTAGTTCGACCCACGGAGCCTTCAAGATTAACAAGCATTTATAAGTTGATGTGGAGTTCGACCATACACTCTTTATCACTATGTCGAAGCAAGAGTCATACTATAGGCCTCCAACTTAGCATTGAGCCCGGTTGATGTAGTGCAGAGTGGCAAGGGGGGGGGGGGGGGGCGTACAAAGACATTTCTCCTCTGCCTTACCACTACTCCACTCAAGCTCCCCACCTCGCACTCCTTCCCAACACCTCAGGCGTTCCCGCTGCTAGGTCGGATGCATATATGCATATAAACAGAAGGCTACGCGGAGAGTGGGATTGAACCTTTGCGATTTAAACCTTTTAATCAGCCGCAAAAACACTTGACTGTGTATTGTCTCGGCTCTGAGTTCGCCGCACAATAGCTGCGTGAAGCATGAGGTCGTCGGATGGAGTTAATTGCTAACTAACCGGCGTATCTTTTTACTACATATTATCTTTTCGGAATCGCTAGAAATCTGCAGCAAATTGGAAGGACTTCCGCGATGCCAGGACGTGGCTCGCCGGTATAGCAGAATATAATAGCTTCCTGATGCTCGCTTTCCACACACGCTTCCGACGCATTCTCAGCGTATTTTGACACCCGATATTTACGATATTACGAATTTTCTGTACATCACAACTATTATTTGATATCCGACATGTTGTATGGAGAACTAGCGGATGATTGGCGAAAAAAGTTAACCCCTTAATCAACGCATAGTGAGATGCAAATGAAAGTCACAATTCTTTATTGTATTTAATGTAATGTTATCATTGTTCATTTACGCGAAATGTATGTGAATTTTTTTATTAGAACAATTGAATATAATATTTATAAGTACTAATATGTTGTATTAGTATTTTTCATTACTTATTAAACACAAATTTTTTTTTATTTAGAGCGCAACATATGGCGCCAAGCCACCCAGAAGGAGACTAACGACGCCCATGAACATTCGGTTTTTAGCGCGGTTTTTACCACTTTACTAACGCCCTAAAGATGGTTAGATACTTGACGCAACTCCCATTGCGTCCGCGCATGCTTTTAAAATTATATAGGTTCATCTAAGCGCGGGTCACGAAAGTCGTTGAACTTTGTACTTACAGAGTGCAAAACATTAAAAATTTCACATAAACAAGTGCCAGCTACGTCGTTAAAATGCCTCCATTATAACTATAATTACAAACATTAATGAATGCGATTTTTTAAATATTCCGCGATTCATCGATTAATTTCCGAAAAGGCGGCGTGATAAATCGGCGGGGTTGAACGAAAATACAAGTGTAAATAAATTCAACAAAATAAATGCTCTTAATTCAACACAGCCTTAAGGCGTCGCTTTGCAGATCGATCCTCAGTTGCTACAATTAATACACTGTCAAACCAAACGAGATCTCATTTTAACCCTTTGTATTCCTTACGTCATTAAGATAGGTATAGTCGTTGTGGTAAGTGGAAATGCACTGCACTAAATTATATACAGAGGATTCCTCTTGCCCGGCCCGTATATTACTCAGTAATTACATAATACTAGGATGGGTCGTAACCGTAACCGTAACCGAGAATAGCCTCGAAGGCGTAGTCCAGTACTCGACTAGGCTAGAAGTTTGTTTGTCCGCACAATTCCTCCTAAACGGTTAGGCCCATCTGTCTGAAATTTGTAGATTCATTCTATATTTCAATAGATAGCCACACACAAAATTTGAACTTCCTCAAAGAACTGGCAAGAAACTTCTCTGGAAAAATTTCAACGTCCACTCCTCTTAAACTGTTTGGCAGATGGGACTGAAGTTTGTTAGGTTCATTCTATATGTCAATAGCTAGCCACACTCTGATTTTTCACTTCCTAGACGAAGTGACAAGAACTCGCTGGAAAATTGTTAAGCTTCATCGCAAGTATCTCGAAGAATGTTATGACAGGACAGGCGCATATTATTAATTCCTTCGTACTGTATAAAAAAATTCATAATTTTTTTTTAAATTATTCAGCCCAGCCACGATTTGTGCTTGAACCTGTGTCTCCGGCTATAGCTGCCGGCGCGTTAACCACCTTTGCTACTAGGCTGACTGAACAACTCATCGAAATTCATGAATGGATTCATATAGGTTTTAACGCGAACTTTGTGGTCTGGTTAGTTTACATCAGTCAACTATCAATGCTGTCGTCTCTAAAGTCGTATTTAGAATCAGACATTAAAAAATTACCTTTGAGTTACCTAGCTTGTTACCTACCAGGTTAAAATCTTGTGTGTGCTGAATAATTGTTTGAAGTTTTATGAATTTTTCTGTTTTTCATTACTGTATTACATATTGTATAGCGACCTTCTAGCTAAACACATAAAAACAAGAAATATGTACTTTCTTCTTTTATTCATTAATTTATGCATTCGATCATTATTTCGATTGTCCGCTCTCACCATGGTCTGATCTCTACGAAATTTGATATCCAGATTCCCCTAATGACCTTGAAAAAGTCTTGGTGGTTACAAATAATGCACGTGAATATTTGACCTGGTGTAATTAAAAAAAAATTAGCCATTTTGAACTAGATTTTTAAAAGCTCGCCTTTTCGACGTCTTTCGACGACTTTTATGATATTTGCTTCAATTATTACAGACTTCGGACCTGTACAGGGAATGCGTCTCGCAGTTTTGTCACGCGGGTGGTTTAAGTTCTATGAGCATTAAATTTCGAATTAGTATCTCTT
The DNA here is from genome assembly GCA_009867175.2 of Adela reaumurella. Classification (NCBI taxonomy): domain Eukaryota; kingdom Metazoa; phylum Arthropoda; class Insecta; order Lepidoptera; family Adelidae; genus Adela; species Adela reaumurella. The sequence continues at coordinate 8,480 of WYDE02114272.1, forward strand.
ATAAATATAACTGCACTTTCGCTCACGACTATATCTATTTGGATAGCGAACCGCATGCGATTGCCCACATCAAACCAACACAGGTTGAACTATGCAAATTAGTGTTGCCACATCTAATCGGCTGCTAGATAGTAGATGCCTATTCAACATGACACGTGTTCGCGATGATAAAGAGAAGATCTTATGTTTTTACATGGCAACATTGCTGATTAGCGTGTTGCAACCTGTGCGATTTCATTACGTAACTACTTACTTTGCCAGTAAATGATGCGAGGTACAGTGTTAGATTTTATTGCAGTGGTATTTATTTGAATATGTTATTTTATTACTTTCGAGTCCTTTGATCTTACTTACCTTAATAATATAAACTTATATATTGCAGAACTAATGGATTTTTTTTCGTCTTCTCGATTATTATTAGATACACTTGTAACGATTCCCTTGTTTGTGATAGTTATTTTATTAATTTATTTCGATATCAATTATATCCAATATCAGTATCTTTGTGATGGTGGCGTATTGATATAATTTTTAATTATATTAAGAATTTATTTTTTAACATGAACATATTCAGATTGCCAGATGGGAACTACATAAGACTGTACCATATAATATTGCAGTTTTCTATAGTGAAATTATTCATTTTATTATTTTTAATACATAAAAGCTTTTAAGACGGTCTGCACCTACAGGATGTGTACTGAAAGTAAATAGGACGTGTACGTCCATCTTTCAAATACGAGTATTATACGCCGAAATGTATGGAGAAAACAAATAATTTTAACCAGTACCTAGTAGCGCCCGCTGCTCAAACGAGCTCAAAAGAGTATAATTATTTGCTCACTGCTTAGACCCCCGAAGAAATATCGCCATAACGCATAGCCTAAAACCACCCTCAGTGTTATAGAATTCGTCAATGAAAACCCAATGTCTATTGATAAAGTCGTTCTCGAGTTATAAGCGAATATATAATAGTAAAATAGTTACATAGCTAGTTACAAATTTTCTGATTAATCTACATACATACATAGCGTCACGCCTTTTTCCCAGTGGGGTAGGCAGAGACAACGGATCTCCACGTGCCACGATCCTGACACACCTCTGCTGCTTCTTGCACTCTCATATTCTTCATACAAGCTCGTCGGTTACGGGTACTGCGCACTTGCCTCATTTTAAGAACTTGCTCAATTTTTCTAGGTACGTGCGTCTAGGACAACCCTTCCACTCACATTCGCTAAAATATCTTTCGTTAGTCTTCTATTATCCATTCTTCCAACATGACCACCGAAGCATTCCTGTCTCAATCCTTGTCACTATATCTTCTTTCAGACCACAACGCTCTCGCACTTCTCAATGTCTCAATCTGTGTTTCATTTTAATCATTCATTCGTGTCTATCATTATTTCTTACAAAACCAAAGGGCACGAAAGAAAATATATAAAATTAAAATTAAAACACTTCCACGCAAGAAAAAATTATTAAAGCAACAAAATATTATTTTGCGTTTTGATAGGTATTATTATTGCGAACCCAACGAATTATGTGAAGATGGATACGATTAGTCACTGTTTTTATAGGTATTATTATTGCGAACCCAACGAATTATGTGAATATGATACGATTAGTCACTGTTTTTATATGTATTATTATTGCGAACCCAATGAATTATATCAAGTTGATAGGATTAGTCAATGTTTTAATAGGTATTATTATTGCGAACCCAACGCATTATATGAAGTTCATAGGATTAGTCACTGTTTTAATAGGTAGTTAGTTAGGAGTAGAGAACTGTTTGATTTGCAATCCGCCTATCTAAGAGTGTGGTGCAGTACCTATGTATTGTCTAATTTATTCACATCATAACGGCATATACCGTCAGTTAGCGATTCCATTGTGAATAATCTCCATGTTAAAGCAGCCTCAATATAATTTTATTTTAAATAAATGTATGTTGCAACACTGGAGCCCGGCGCCGGCGGCGGCGCAGCGGTCGCCGTAGATCGATACCATTATAAAATTAGATACGTATTTATGTTATAACATTGGGCGATTGGAGTGTTTACGCTATACACTTACAAAGATGGTACACGCAAACACTTTGAATGCATCTTGATGGATAAATATCTTGCTAAAATCATACATACATACATAGCGTCAAGCCTGCTTCCCAGTGGGGTAGGCAGAGGCAACGGATATTCACGTGTTACGTTCCTGACCGCTTCTTACACTCTCACAATATTCTTCATACATGCTCGTCGGTTAGGGTTACTGGGCAATTGCTCCTTTTGGAGCACATGCTCGATCTGTTCTAGGTACGTGCGTCTAGGACGACCCTTCCCGACTCTCCCACGCACATCGCTCCAAAAACGTTTTTCGTTAAGTCTTCTATCCTCCGAACCTAATATTAATGCTAATGTCAATAGGTAGTCTGAAAATCTTTACCTATATACATTCTAACACATTCTAACCATTTATTTTCAGCGTGAAACGTCTTTTTGAGTATACACTCACTGGTGGGTTTAATTGAAACACATCTCAAGTTAGCTTAAAAATAAAGATTTCCAGATAATTTGTATTCGCAAAATTCTAACTTTCATGTTTGTGTAGGCAACTCAAAAATAAAAAATAAATGCTAGTTGTAATGGACACTGCTATAATAAATGAACTACGTGCTCACGCGCGAAATCTACGAATAGCACGAAAACGCAAGTCCTCGCCAGAGCCCCCCCTCTCCGACTTCTGACCTCTTACTCCCCCTTTTTATAAAGCTGAGCCTTACAGAGTCAGTCAGAAATCAGTCAGTGGTTCAGTGATGGTTGTAAATCTTATATTGATTGATCTGCTGATCTAGGATGAGCTGTGGTAGCAGAGCTGTGTCGCCGGCGCGGCGAGTGGATGGAGCCGACCCGAGCGCTCGCGCCTTTCACCGCGGGGTCGAGGGTCAGGGCGCGCTCCGGTGGGGGGGGGGGGGGGGGGGGGGGGGGGGGGGGGGGGGGGGGGGGGGGGGGGGGGGGGGGGGGGGGGGGGG